>CAUYRH010171677.1:0-12231 GCA_963574655.1 Perodicticus potto | reverse complement strand
TTGGTACAGACTTGTGGTACCATCAACAAAGATGGCTTCCAAACCTCTAGCTGTGAAGTTCCTTTACAGTGGATCTGTAAGAAGATCAGACTTTGGTGGTGGACATGTGGTTCTGACCTTTGGACCTGTTATGTATCCCTACACTTTTTAGAGTGTCAATGGCTACTGGGCATTGAGACAGCGTGTATTTAGCAAATGCTGAACTTTCACATTGACACAGTGTGTATTTAGCAAATGCTGAACTTTCTCAGATATGGCACTGGAAGTAAGATTAATGCAGCCTCTTAGAGACTGATGCTTTACTAGTGGATTCCCTTTAAGAATATTTGAATATTATGTTAACCATTTAAAGACCAAATCTAGGCAATTTATGAAATGAAGTTTGGTGTAAGTATTTCTCAGTCTGCTAACTAATGCTGCCTCTCTCATCCCTGCCCCACTATTCCTATCAAAAATATGCCTTTTCCATGTTATATTCTGAGCTAATCTGATGAAATCTGTACTAGTATATGCTACCATTGTTGTACTTAGAGGGGTTTCATGTGGATTGGTGGTTACCATGTTACTTCTTCCTGAGGATATATTTTTGTGCTAATAGTGACCCTTTACAGATTAATCTTTATTCTAAAGAACAATGCCAGTGGCGAGAATATAAATTGTGAGACGTGGGTGAGGGCAGGGAAGTGCTTCCTGCTTCTCACCCTTTCACACCTACATGAAGACTTGATTGATTGAGTTTGTTTTTTCTGAGTATGTGTAAGTGTAACTAAACCAATGTGCGACTAAATATTTTCCTTGCCATGAATGTGTGATTTGCATAGTAATTTCATAATAGTGGGCAATCTGAAGAGGCATGTTCACAGAGGAAAGTTTACAGAAGCAGTGTATGTGGTTGGGTATTACTTTGTCTCAAAAGTGAGAAAAATTTTCTTATTTTGCCTTGGTAGAGTTTGGACATAGACAAGGAGAGAAGGAAAAAGAGGTTAAGAGGCAGTAATGAAGGAGACCATAATTCTATAGTATTGATGACACTGGATCATAATCTGTCATTATTTTTATCTTTTTTAATTTCTTTGCTTTTTTGTTGTTGTTGTTGATATTGTTGATGTTGTCGAGACAGAGTCCCACCCTATGCCCTGAGCAAAGTGCAATGGCGTTATAGCTCACTGCAACCTTAGACTTGGACTGTGGGCATCCCACTGCCTCAGCCTCCGAAAGCCGCTGGGATTACAGGCGCTCACTGCAGGGTCTGGCTGGGTTTTTCATATTTTTTTTTTATGAGGTCTCACTCTTGCTCAGACAAGTCTTGAATTACTGAGCTCAAGCAAATCTCTATTGTTGTTTTTCATAGGTTTGTAGAACATGGATTGTATCTTATCCACCAATGTATCCCAAACACCTAAGATAGTGCTTGCATTCAGTGAATATCAAATAAATAAATGGATGAATAAAAGAAAAAAAAAAGATAATATTGCTTTTATAGTCTCTCCATTTTATTCTATAATTTCTCTGGACCTTTTCATTTTTTCTTTCTGTTTTTTTTTTTTGGCCGGGACTGGGTTTGAACCTGCCACCTCCGGTATAGGCTGGCGCCCTACTCCTTGAGCCACAGGCACTGCCCCTGAAGCATTGTTCCTCTTCTTCTTCTTCTTTTTTATTTTTGGTAGAGACAGTGTCTCACTTTATCTCCCTAGAGTGCCGTGGCATCACACAGCTCACAGCAACCTCCAGTTCCTGGGCTTAGGCAATTCTCTTGCCTCAGCCTCCCGAGTAGCTGGGACTACAGGCGCCTGCCACAACACCTGGCTATTTTTTTGTTGCAGTTCAGCTGGGGCTGGGTTTGAACCCGCCACCTTCGGTATATAGGGCTGGCGCCCTACTCATTGAGCCACAGGCACCACCTGAAGCATTGTTCTTGACATGATTTACTGAGAAGAACTCTGGGGTAGGGGCCATGAGTTCTCACTCTGTCGCCTCATCATTCAGATTCTTTATTCTGGGGCAAGGATCTAAGAAAGCACTATCTTTCCTCACATTGCCTTCCAGGTAATCAGGGCTTCTTGGTCTATGACTTCAGCACTAAAATAGGCACCCATCACCATCGGCCAATTTCTCCCATGAGTTTAATCCCGAGACCTTACCGTCTTGGTATGGTCTGCCCCAGGTATCCTAAGGAGAGCTTCCGTTTCACAAAGGCAGGACTTGGTCAGGCCCACCACCAATTGCCCTGCCCACTCTGCTATCGACTGCCCCCAACTATACACTTTTCCCAAACATACTAGCTTCAGTGAAGAGTTGTGATGACTTTCACAACTATACCCTAAAAGCTGCAATCATATAAAGATTCCACAAGGACCAAACTATGTAACACTGGATACACATGGTTTACATAATTTGCTATACTCTACATCTCTTCAAGTCAATTAATACTTCTAAAATGCTATGCTAGGTAAACTGATTTAATACTCAAATATTTGGGGTATTATTCATGCTTTATAAATAGACACTACCAAGAAAACACATAAACATGAGACTATAAATAGTGAACACATGTTCAGGGTATTATAGAGTTTTATACTCCCTTGGAACCATGTTTCTCTAAATCTAAATAATCAAGAACATTTTTCAACACTAGAAATGGCAGTTTTCCTGGCCTAATTAACAGTAGTGTCATGATCTCCATTGAAGAATCCCTCTCCTCTGAAGATTAAAACTATGTATGTCTGGGTTACAAACCAAAATCTTAAAGATGACATTTTTTTTTGAGCTCTGCTTTGCTCCAAGGCGGGCGCTGCGAAGGGATACACCCTGTGAGAATGGGATTGCCAGGTGGCACATCTCCCACTCTCACCACTGTCTCCTGTTCCCTGGAGAGGGCGTGGAAAGAAGGGAAGGGGAAGTGCTGGGAATCTGTGTTGGTAGTGTTTCCCGATCTAGGGGAGGCACAGAAAGGAAATAAAAAATCACACACAACCTATTTCACCGAACAGTAAAAAGATAAAAATGCAAAAACCCTTGAAATTTAGGAACCTGTCCTTCTATGTTATTAAATGCATATGTGGAAATGCAGCAGTATTTCCTGTAGTTAGGAAATTAATCAAAGGAACGAAATTGTTACTGGTTTTTCCTTTATCTTTTATTTTGGGGGGGGATAGAGAATCATTCTGTCACCCTGGGTATAGGACTATGGTGTCATATCTCACAGCAAACTCATACACATCTGCTCAAACAATGGTCTTGTCTTACTCTCCCCGGCAGATAGGAGACAGACCCCTACCCCTACGCCTGACTAGTTTTTCTATTCTTAGTAGAGAGGGTCTCACTTTGCTTCATCTGCCCTGGAACTCCAGAGCTCAGACAATCCACCCGCCTCCACCTCCCTGAAGACAGGAACTACAGCTGTGAGGCACCAGGCTGGGCCAGAAATTGTTCTTTCTCTAGGGGTAAACTCCAGGGAGCCCAGCCCCTCTAAGTAGGGTGTCCTTGAAGTGTAAATAACTACTTAATCCAAACCTACTGAGCAGGCAGATCCTCCTCCCGCCATGTGGGTGGGGGTCGGGAGATCGGTACTTGTGTGAAAACAATGCTCGTGCCCTCTGCCCCCGCCATCCGCTGACCTCTGGCCACAAAAAACTGCTGCCAGGTCTACCGAAGGGGAAGGCCAGAAGGGATAAACGTGGTTTGACCTAACTTGCCAGACCACAGAATTTAGGCAGCGGAAAATACTCAGCAACACCTAGGCAGATGCACGGTTCACCGGGTGGTTCCTCTGGTAAATCTCGATCCGCACCTGACGCCCGAACCCTCACAGCTGCAGCCACCATTGCTCCGGGTCTTAAGCTGGGAATTGTCTGTTCACACACTCTAGGGTGGGGAGTCATTGTCTGGCTACAACCCAGAAAGGCCGCTCACGGCCCAGTCAGTGAGCCCGCGTTCTCCTCCATCAGGGAAATGAAAGGCGCAGGAAAACCACCCGGCTGAGGCCGCGACCAGCGGAAAGGACCGACCCGCTCCAATTCGGGCGCTGAGGAGGGGGTGCACCCTCCAAGAATGAGATTCCCAGGTGGAACAGGGCAGGCAATCCCATTTCCCACTATCACCACTGTCTCCTATTCCCTGGAGGGGGTGTGGGCTAAAGGAAAGGGGAAGTGCTGGGAATCGGTTTGTAGTGTTTCCCCGCCTACTGGAGGTTCAAGAAGGGAATCAAGAATCACACAGATCTTATTTCACCGGACAGTAGAAAGATAAAAATGCAAAAGCCCCTGAAAATTTAGGGACCTGACTTCCTATGTTGTTAAATGCATACGTGGAAACGCAGCAGTATTCCTTTTAGGTAGGAAATTCATCAAAGGAAAGAAATTGTTGTTGGTGGTTTTTCTATTTTCCTTTTTTTAAAATTGAGACTGAGTGTCATTCTGTCACCATTGGGTATAGCACCATGGTGGCATAGTTCACAGCAACCTCATACTCTTCGGCTCAACCAATGGTCTTGTCTCAGTGTCTCGGGGTGCTAGGACTACAGAAGACTACCTGTACGCCTGACTAGATTTTCGATTCTTAGAGAGGGTCGCACTTTGGTTCCATCTGGCCTGGAACTCCTGAGCTCAGACAATCCACTCGCCTCCACCTCCCTGAGTGCTGCGACTATGGGCGCGAGGTACCGTGCTGGACCAGAAATTGTTCTTTATCTAGGGGTAAACCCCAGGGAGCCCAGCCCCTCTGAGTAGGGTGTTGCTGCGGTGTAATAACTACTTAATCCAAACTTACTGATCAGGGAGATTTTCCTCCCGCAATGTGGGTCGGGAAACCAGGAATTGTGCAAACAAAATCGTTGCGCAGCGCACCCTTTGTCCCCGCCCTCCGCCGCCCTGGCCACAGAAAAATGCTGCTAGGCTTACCGATAGGGAGAGGCCAGAAAGGATAAACGTGGAGGTTTCACCTAACTTGCCAGAGCACAAAATTTAGGCAGCGGCAATTATTCAGCAATACACAGGCTGATCCACCGGGCACCGCGTCTTTCCTTTGGTACCTAGCGATCCGCACCAGACGCCTGAACGCTGGCGGCGGCAGTCACCATCGCGCGAGGTTTTAAGCCAAGAACTGACTGTTCTCACACTCTAGGGTGGGTAGCCATTGCCCAGCTAGGTCTCAGAAAGGCCGCTCATGGTCCAGTCCGCGGCCTGGTTCTCCCCCATCAGGGAAATGATAGGCAAGAAAAGGAAAAGAGGCATAGTGACCCAACCAGCTCAGGCGGCCAACCAGTGTAAAGGCTCGAACCAGCTCTAACTGGGGCGCTTGGGGAGGGGATGCACACTGCGAGAATGAGATTCCCAAGTGTAACAGGGTAGGCAGTTCCATCTCCCACTATCACCACTGTCTCCTATTCCCTGGAGCGGGTGTGGAAAGATGTGAAGGGGAAGTGTTCCGAATCTGTGTTGCTGGTGTTTCCCGACTAGGGGAGCACACAAAGGGAAATCACAAATCACAGAGATCCTATTTCACCTAACAGTAGAAAGATAAAAATGCAAAAGCCCTTGAAAATTTAGGGACCTGACATCCTATGTTGTTAAATGCATAGGTAGAATTGCAGCAGTATTTCTTTTCGGTAGGAAATCCATTAAAGGAATGAAATTGTTGGTGGTGGTCTTTTTTTTTTTTTTTTTTTTGAGTCAGAGTCTCGCTCTATAACCCTGGGTAGAGCACATGATGGTGTCATACCTCACAGCAACCTCACACTCTTGGGCTCTTCCCTCAGCCTCCCGGGCAGCTGGGACTAGGGAACCCTGTCCCTACACCTGATTAGTTTTTCTATTCTTAGTAGAGAGGGTCTCACTTTGCTGAAACTGGCCTGGAACTCCTGACCTCAGACAATTCACCCATCTCCACCTACCTGAGCGCTGGAACTACTGCCGTGAGGCACCGTGCTGGGCCAGAAATTGTTTTTTATCTAGCGGTTAACTCTGGGAGCCCAGTCCCTCTGGGTAGCGCGTGCTTGTGTTGTAATAACCACTTAATTCAAACCATGTCAGCAGGCAGATCTTCCTGTGGCCAGGTGGGTGGGGAGACTGGATTTGTGGGAACAAAATTGGTGCGCGGGCATACCCTCTGTCCTCGCCCTCTGCCGCCCACTGGCCACAGAAAAATGGTGCAAGGCCTACTGATGGGGAAGGCCAGAGGAGGTAAACGTGGATGGTTTGTCCAACTTGCAGGAGAACAAAATTTAGGCTGCGGAAAATACTCAGCAACCCCTAGGCTGATGCACGCGTCACCGTGTAGTTCCACTAGTAACTCGCAATTCGCACCAGATGCCCAAACGGCTGATGACATCATTTAATCAGGTTTTAAGCCGGTAACTGATCTATCCACATACTCTAGGGTGGGTAGCCATTGCCCGGCTAGAACCCAGAAAGGCCGTTCATGGCCCAGTCTTCGGCCCCGCGTTCTACCGCATAAGGGAACTAAAAGGCAAAAAAAAGGAAAAGGAAAGCGCAGGAGACCCACCTGGCTGAGGACACGCCACAGCAAGAAATGTCCGATCAGCTCCAATTCCGGCGTTAGGGAGGGATGGACTCCGATGCATCCCCTGCGGTAATGGGATGCTGGCTTGGCCCAGGGTATGCAGCCACCTTTCTAACCACCATGATTGTCTATTCCCTGGTAGGGGTCCGGGTTGAAGGGAAAGGGAAGTGCTGGGAATCCGGGTTCTGTGGTGTGGCTCCGCCTAGGGGAGGAGTGTGATGTACTACTATAGTTCCAGAGGCTTGAAGGGGCGGAGAGAAGTGGGCTTAAGAAAGTCCGGTAGGAAATCTCTCAACTTTGCCAATTGTTCAGGACAATCTATTTGTTTCCCTTAGGGTAAGGGCACTGTTGTCAAGAGAGCAAAGGATGACTGAGATAGAACAATAAAAGAGAAAAAATTTTCGCTTGAGGTTCTGAAAAGTATCTAGAGGTAAAAGAATAATAAACACACTATCATAGAATACTTTTCTTGTCTATATGACTGCGGTTTTCAAAAGGCTTATTCCTCCCACCCCCAGGTAACAGGCCTTTCCCTATACCAGACATAGCCAGTGCCCTATCTCATTCTGCGTTTTGCTTAAGTATTTGCTGGTAGTTAGTGCTTCTTGTTTGGCCTTCTAGGGCTGCTGCAGGGGGTCCAATGAACCTAGGTGGTGGTGGTGTGCTGATATCCAAGGAGTCACAGTCACTTACAGGTTTTACCTGTCTGACCAGTGCTCTGATTTACCTCTGCCATCTCTTGTTTAAAGGACACGCCTCTCTTGCCAAATAATATAGTGTATAGAGGAAAATGGATGTAACCGGTGATGACACCACTCAGAAAGGAGAAGTTTTACACTGAGGTGTCTATCTTCCCAGCACCTTTTCCGCCCAAGGAGGGTGCTATATAAATAAAGAGTCTTGTAGAATATTAGCCTAGGGTGCTGCCATGCCCCGTGGTAAACTTCCAGGGTAAAGTTAGTAAGCGATTGACAATGGAGGTATTTTTTGGAGCTTTTTTATTTCTATTGACAGTGTTGTCTTTGATTGATTTTAAGAAAAAAGTCACAAATATAGGAGTGCTTTAAATGAAAACTAAAATCTCCCCTGTCTTGGTCTACTCTCCAGTGTAAACACACTTAAAAGAAACACTTGTAAAAGATATCTAGGTCCTCTTCAGTACAACCAGTAAAGGCAGTACAACCAGCTTTTGACCACCTCCAACTCCTCAGAACTTCCTGCCTCTGTTTCACTTTTAGCCCCAGCCCATGCTCAAGACCACCTACTGGTTAGATGCTGGCAGCCTTGGGTTCTGGGGTGGACTCCCAATTCTTTTTTCTTGCCCATTCCCTTGTTGTTTGGACAGAATTGGATATGCAATATCAGGACGGTTGGAGGGCAATAAATAGGTGCATGTGGTGCTTTATTCTGGCCAGGCAGCTGCCTCTTTTTTCATTTAAGGTCATTATGGGGAATCTCATAGAACTCAGCTGCCTCCAACTGGTGAGGGAGAATTGGGGGAGGGTTTACCGCTCGGCTACAACTCCACTTTGTAGAAAATGATAAAAGAATTTTTGCCTTCTCCCCAGGTGGAAATATCTGAAAAAGCCCTGGACCATGAATCTCACCTGCTAGTCTCTGGATTCCTCCTTATTTTTCTCCTCCTTCACTTAATGACCATGAGAGTCAAGTCATAGTCTTTGTTCTGCCCCCATTCCCTTAAGAGACACTATTCAATAACTACTCATTTTGCCAGGAAACTGGTATCCACAAAGGCTAATTGGCATTGCTGAAGTAAACCAGGGTGCCACAGCTAGGCCCTCATACTGCAACTTCCTTGTTCTCTTCATGCAAATGGCTAGTTAGTACAAGAAAGGATGTGCAATATCATTAGTTATTTAGGCAAATGCACATCAAAATCACAAGGAGATACACTTCATACTTATTAGAATGACTGGTATAAAAATAAAATAGAAAATAACAAGCGTGGCTCTGTGCCTGTGCCTCAAGCAGCTAAGGCGCCAGCCACGTACACCTGAGCTGGCAGGTTTGAATCCAGCCTGGGCCCGCCAAACAACAATGACGGCTGCAACCAAAAAAAAAAAAATGGCCGGGCGGTGGGCACCTGTAGTCCCAGCTCCTTGGGAGGCGGAGGCAGGAGAGTCGCTTGAGCCCAGGAGTTGGAGGTTGCTGTGAGCTATGATGCCATGGCACTCTATCCAGGGTGACAGCTTGAGGCTCTGTCTCAAAAAAAGAAAAGAAAAGAACAAGTATGGTGAGCATGTGAAGAACCTGATCTTCATGTACTACTGATGAGAAAGTAAAATGTTGTAGCCACTGTGGAAAGCAGCTTGGCACTTCCATAAAAAGTGAAACATACAGCAGGGGCACAGTGGCTCACACCTATAATCTCAGCTCTCTGGGAGGCTGAGGCGATTCTATTGCTTGAGCTCAGGAGTCTGAGACCAGCCCAAGCAAGAGTGAGACCCTGTCTCTACTAAAAAATAGAAAAACTAAGGCAAGAGGATCACTCAAGCCCAAGAGTTGGAGGTTGCTGCGAGCTATGATGACTCCCTGGCACTCTACCCAGGATGACAGAGTGAGACTCTGTCTCAAAAAAAAAAAAACAAAGTTAAACATACAGTTTCCACACGATTCAGCAATTCCTCTTTTAGGTATATGCCCAAGAGAACTGAAAACAGATATTCACACAAAAACTTGTACCACAATGTTTGTGGCAACGTTCTTCATATAAACCCAGAAGGAGAAACAAGCCAAATGTCCAAGTGATGAACCTTTAAACAAAACGTGGTATTTCCATACAATGGATTATTATTTAGCCATAACATGGAATGAAGTACAGATACATGATACAACATGGAATTAATGTTTAAAATAATATAATACATTAAAGAATCCAGATGCAAGGCGGCACCTGTGGCTCAAGGAGTAGGGCACTGGCCTCATATACCAGAGGTGGCGGGTTCAAACCTGGCTCCGGCAAAAAAAAGCTGAAAAAAAAAAAAAAAAAAAAAAGAATCCAGATGCAAAAGAGTGCATATTGCATTATCCCATTCACACAAAATGTCCACAATATGCAAATCTATACAGAGAGAGGGAGATTTAGTAGTTGCCAGGGGATTGCGGAAGGGCAATGAGCAATGCCTGCTAATGGGTGTGGGCTTTCCTCTTGGAGTGACAAAAAATGTTCTTAAACTGGTTGTGGTAATGAATGCTCAATTTTGTGAATATATTAAAAACATATACTTTAATGTTGTACACTTATGTTGTATGAGTTGTACACTTTAATGATGTGAATTATAAAGTATGTGAATTGCATATCAATAATAAAGAGGTAAATTGGGACATAGATTAAATATAATTTGGTAAAAGACTGATGAAAATTCTTTTTTTTTTTTTGAGACAGAGTCTCACTATGTCACCCTCAGTAGAGTGCCATGGCATCACAGCTCATAGCAACCTCAAACTATCGGGCTTAAGTGATTCCCTTGCCTCAGCCTTCCAAGTTGCTGGGACTGTAGGTGCCCACCACAACGCCCAGCTAAATTTTTGTTGCAGTTGTTTAGCTGGCCTAGGCTGGGTGCAAACCTGCCACCCTCAGTGTAAGTGGCTGGCACCATAACTACTGTGTTATGCACGCTGAGCCTGATTGAAAATTTTATAATGTAGTTGCATCAAGGAACAAGTCACTGATCCATGTTTATATCAAAATTTGTGAAGTGTATTATTTGAATTCTCATATAATGTAATTGGAGTACAAATCATCAACTATAAATGTTCTTGCCAAGAAAATTGCACTGGAATTTTCCAAATCCATAGATCTAACTATAAGACACTTTATTTGTAAAGAAACCTGTTTTGTACTAGCATGCATACCATGAAATACAGAATGTGAATAATTCTACAGTGAAAATAATTAATTAATCACTATATGAAGACATTGATATTCTACATTTAATAAGTTTCACCAGTACCCTGCTAAGATGCAGGCTATGTTTAACAGTATGACCAAAATATTTCAGATTGTATATGAAGTCAGCACATTGTGCCCCATGATTGCACCAATGTACACAATTGTGATTTAATAAAATTATTTAAAAAAAAGAAAATAATTGATTAGTCTTTCATCAAAGGAATGGTAAAGAAAAAAAAAGGGGAGAAGTTATTAAAAGAGGAATAGGAAAATTTTGAAACAGTGTAATATATAATACTTCTTTTGGATCCTAATGAGAACAAGTCAAAATTAAGAGGCATTTTAGGTTCTATAGGGAAATTAGACAAGAATATTTTCATTTGCCATTAGAGAATAATTTAAATTTTTCTCAGATGCAATGAAGGCCTTTTTCTTATTTTTATCAAAATAGCTTGCTAGATTGTATATAGCTTGTTAGACTTCATGTTTAAAGTCATATGATATTTGAAATATACTTTAAAATATTCCAGCAAAAAAAAAAAAAAAAAGGAGATAAAACATAATTAGTGAGAAGTTCATCATTTTCAAAGCTGGTTAGTGAATATAAAAATTTTGATTTGTTGGGCGGCGCCTGTGGCTCAGTGAGTAGGGCGCTGGCCTCATAAACCGAAGGTGGCAAGTTCAAACCCGGCCTCGGCCGAACTGCAAAACAGAAAAATAGCCGGGTGTTGTGGCAGGCGCCTGTAGTCCCAGCTACTCGGGAAGCTGAGGAAAGAGAATCGCCTAAGCCCAGGAGTTGGAGGTTGCTGTGAGCTGTGTGACGCCACGGCACTCTACTGAGGGCGATAAAGTGAGACTCTGTCTCTACAAAAAAAAAAAACTGATTTCTTGTTTTATCTCTTTGTTCAAAATGATTCATGATAAAGAAGAAACAAAAACGGGTGGCACGTGTGGCTCAGTGGGTAGGGTGCCAGCCCCACATACCAAGGGTGGCAGGTTCGAACCTGGCCCCGGCCAAACAGCAACAAAACAATAGCCGGGGTTGTGGTGGGTGCCTGTAGTCCCAGCTACTTGGGAGTCTGAGGCAAGAGAATCACCTAAGCCCAGGAGTTGGAGTTTGCTGTGAGCTGTGATGCCACGGCACTCTACTGAGGGCGATAAAGTGAGACTCTGTCTCTAATAAAAAAAAAAAAAAGAATAAACTAAAACAACCAAATCATAGTTTGAGGATATTATTGAGAGAGACGAATGAAAATACCCAAACTAAGAGAGTTACAGAGCTATAATCACTTAGGTTTCTAGGCTGAATGGTAGACAGGTGATTTTTTTTTGAGACAGAGCCTCGAGTTGTCACCCTGGATAGAATACCACGGCATCACATCACTTAGCCCGTTGAGCCACAGGCGCCGAGTCTAGACAGGTGATTTTTAAGTATTATGTAAATATTCAACAGCTTAATTGAGGTATAAGGTATCAATTTTTAATGGGCCTTCATATCAGAATGTAAATATGTGGAAAGAAATTCTCAAGGAAGCACACTATACTATTAACAGAGTCACTTCTAGTAGTGGCATGAAGATTAAGGTTGGTGAGCAAAGGTGATGGTTATTAATTCCATCAGACATTTGGGGAGCCTCTGCTATGTGCCTGACATGTTCTTTTTTTTTTTTTTGAGACAGAGCCTCAAGCTGTCACCCTGGATAGAGTGCTGTGGCATCACAGCTCACAACAACCTCCAACTCCTGGGCTCAAGCGAGTCTCTTGCCTCCGCCTCCCAAGTAGCTGGGACTACAGGCGCC
>CAUYRH010171675.1:0-41802 GCA_963574655.1 Perodicticus potto | reverse complement strand
TCTCTCTCCCCACTTGAAATCTCTCCCTCTACCAGGAGCTTTGGTGTTTTCTGTATTCTTTTCTGTAAATCAATTCTGTCTTACCATGGAGGGGTGGGGGTGGGGGAAATAATGTAATGAAGAATAATAAAATACATATATTTAAAAAAAAAAAAGAAAGAGTACAGGTTGTTTTAACATTCAGGAGTCAATTAAGAGCCTGAGCAATAGTGGGCCATCTCTACAAAAAAAAAAAAAAAAAACCAAACCCAGAAAACTTAGCTTGGTGTAATGGCATGTGCCTGTAGTCCCAAGCTACTCAGGAGGCTGAGGCAGGAGGACTCCTTTACGTCAGGCATTTCAGAGCAGCCTGAGAAAGAGGGAGACTCTCATCTCCACCAAAAACAGAAAAATTAGTCACACATGGTGGCACTTTACTAAAAGACATAAAAATTTGTGTCCTTGGAAATGTTACTTACCTGTAGATATTTGGTGGATTTGGTTTTAAGTGAGGCTGGCGCCATTGGCTGGCCCCTTTAAGAGAACTGGGTAAATAGTGAAGAATCCTGGCAGTAACTCCAGTGGGCAATCTTGAATCTTAATCCTCAGTAGGAAAAAAAGTGAAGTATCCTTCCATATCCAAGTCTGTAAGTCATGGGAATTTTATACATGTAGAGATGGAACTATTATTTCAGATTATAACGAATATCAGAAATTATTAATGTTAATGAAACATGTTAGAAACGTTCTCATACCAAGTCTTTGAAATCTAGTATGTATTTTATACTTACAACACATATTAACTTATTACAGATGAGGCACAGTTTAAATTCTCAGTAACCACATTAGTTTATGATATTGGAGTATTTATTTTTGTCTCTACCTCAAAAGATCTATCATGCTGTGTCCGTCACTGCTTCGGAAATGAGATTTGAAGAGTAATCTCTCAGCTGATAGAGGTGGGTCAGACAGGCTAGCATTCCATTTGGATTGCAGTAGGGAAAACAATCAACAACCGAAAGGGAACTGGCAAAGATAAACAAAACAGAAATCCCAGGAACAATGCTGGAGACAGTTAATCCCACAAGTTGGAGCCATACCAATTCTAGGAAGACATAAATATTAAAGACAGGGAGAACTGAGCAATTGAAACAGAAAAGAACTTCTGGACAAAGAGCAGAGGCAGAATTTCACCATAACAACGAGAATAATGTCTAGAATGATTCAGCATTGGTAGGCAAATAATGTTTCTTCTCTGTTTACATCTTCAAAGTAATACATATATACATATATAATATATGGAACTCTTTACATATACATCCTTTACTCACTTTTTCTGTCCTTGTTTATTAATATTTTATTTCCAGAAAAAAGATAACTTTAATTAGAGTTAAATAGAAAGAATTAGTCTTTTTAACATGTGGATTGCTTAACACTGCCTTTGAGATTAGAATTTTGAATCTTATGCCTAAATTTTTAATAGGTTATTTATCGTTCTGTTTAGAATGTTGTCTAGATTATCTCTTGCTTGGCTCTGCTATTATTATTTGAAATGATATCACAGGGATGTTGTTAGCAGAGTTTCTATTCCCATGGGCTAATGAAAGTGCATAAATCGTGATAATTGACCTGTGCTGAGTTCTGCTCCTCCTCCTGGTTAATTAGAAATAGAGTCATCACAACTAGATAAAAGAAGTAGAAAGCGCTAATTTAATGATTATGTTGAATATTAGAGATTCCATGCATAATTATGGAGTGGCTATTCAAGTTAAAAGTGTGTTTACTTGAGTTTCAGAAACAGGATTTTGGATACTGAAAGTTAAAACAAATCTTAAAATCAACTCACTATTTTTTTTTTTTTTTTTTTTGCAGTTTTTGGCTGGGGCCGGGTTTGAACCCACCACCTCCAGCATATGGGGTCGGCATCCTACTCCTTTGAACCACAGGCGCCGCCCCTCAACTCACACTTTTGTAATAAAAAATAATCTCAGTCACTAGTATCATGGTGTTCAGTGTAGATACATGAGCTACATCACAGGTTTAGAATGACTGGCTTCTCTCATTGTAACATTTTCTGAAATAAAAGAAAGGCATACGTTTCTTGATAGTGTAGTAAGTTAACTCTGCCCTAATAATTTGAAAGAAAGATCAGCTTAGTAGGGAAAAGGCAGAAATCCCACCTTTCCTCATGCCGTTTTAATGCCAAACAAAGGAAACAGATGAAAACAAAAAGCTATCATCACTCTCATCATGGTAACACGATGAAAGTGATTTTATTTAACTGATTTCGAATACACTAAAAACACACAAAGAAATACTTTGCCAATCAGAATTATAAACTGCTCTGTGAAAGGTTTTTAAAAAGCTAGGCTACTATCTCCCAGGATTTATAAACAAACAGAATTGATGATATATGTAAGATGTTATCTCGTGCGACATAGAAAGAGCTTTCTAAAACTGGATATGCTCTTTCCCCTTCACTTTGACAAACCTCTGTTTCTATGGTTACAAAATTGATTTCTGATCGTGATATGGATCAGCCTGATGAAGGAAAAAAACATATTTTATGTGTTTTTTCTTTTATAATTCATTTTTTATTTTGAGATAATTGTAATTCATGTACATTTGTTAAGAAATAAGAGACCCTATGCGTGCTTTCCCTAGTTTTGCCAATGATTACCGTATTGTAAAACCACAGTACAATATCAAAATCGGGAAAGGACATGAACATGATCCCAACATTTTATTCGTATTTCCCCATTTTTACATGTGTGTATTTGTGGGTGTGTGTTTAGTCAAGATTCAGAGCGGTTGGATCACCACAAGGATCCCTCACGTTATCCCGTTGTAACTATACTCATCAGGATTCCTGCATTCCCATTTCTAATTTCCTGATAATTCCTAATACGTTCTGCATCTCTGTGATTTTTGTTATTTCAAAAAGTCTAAATAAATAGAATCATTCAACATGCAACATTGTGATTAGCACATTTCCATTGTGAATTTATCCCAGTTATTCTGCATATTAGTTATTCACTTCCTTTTATTGTTGGGGGGTATTCCATGACATAGATGTGCCATCGTCCTTTTTAACCATTCACCTGTTGAAAAACATCTGGTCTGTTTCCAGTCATTGGCTGTGACAAATAAAGTTGCTACAAATGTCTGTCTACAATATTGTGTGGTCTTTCTCTTTTTCTAGAAATACAAATACAAATTTTCTATGGATTTTTGCTATGTTGACTTTTTTCTCTTTAAAATTATAAATTCAAAAGAGGACAAAGATCAATAATTTCACTGAAGGTGTTTAGTGGAAATGATTTTTGAATTACCATTTAAAAGTGGCTTTTCGATTAGACTATAAAATGAAATTGAGCATATTTTAGATTAAATTTTCCTTGAAAGAAAAAAGAGAGGGGTAGGGAGACCCCTCTGTAGATAAAGAAAATTAGAGAGGTTATAGAGGGTATGATTCACTTCAAATCAATTAAAATAAAAATTTCCAGTGAGGTCTCATCACATAGGGTGGGTGGTTTCCTGGAGCAGTCCACAGGAGAGCTGGAGCAGAGGCGTCCAGCCCTGCAAGACCATTTCTTCCAGCACTTTCTCCTGGTCAGTCTTGTCGCTCTTCTGTTCTTGGGGTGGGAAGTAAGTGAATGAGAGGTTCACACGGGAAGAATTGATGCCCCTCCACTTTTCATGTGACATCATAAAACCAAATGTTATAATGCAAAATGAGTGCCATTTTGGATCCTTTAGAACTAATAATGGTGTTTTTGAATATTGGGGAGCTCACAAAGAAGAATGTGTTCCTATCTGTTCAGCAAAGGAGCGGGGCTTTGCTGGGGCAAAAGCTTTAATACTATTTACCAGACACTGACAGCAAAAAACCCGAAACATTCAGAATTTGGAGCAAAGAGAGTTAGATGTTTTCAGGGCATTCATTGTGACATTAATAGGTAAGAGACTGTGAAAATCATTTGAATAAGATAAAAGTATATTGCTATACTCAAAGGAATTCAGAGATGTGGGTTATCTTAAAAAGGAAGTAGAGTTTAAAAGCTTGAATTCTGCACAACACCCACTTGCTTTCTAATATAGTTCCATTTCTATAAACAAGTCAAAGGTTTGAATACTTTACTGTACCATACAGCTGAACTCATGATTGTAAACCAGGCAGACAATAGTATGCTTAGCTCTGTGCCATTCTTTATTTGGGTTTGAAAAGGAAGCAATTCCTAATCCCTGGTTCTGTCTGTGTGTTTAGGGTAGAGACGGCGCGTTGCCCTTTAGAAGGAGGGATTGTTGGGTTTTTGTGTTAAGGTCATTTAAGTCACAAAAAACAGTTATTTCCTCCCCCCCCACCCTCTGCAAATTAAACACACTCCCCGTTGTGCTGTAATGGATTTCAGTCCTTTGTAATTAAAGATCCAACTGTTCACCTCTTGAAACCAAGAGCTTTTACCACATTGTTGCTTCATTTATCTCTGAAGGAAGACACGGATCCACCCATTTGCTATTGGAGTGACGCAGCACTGTCAGTACTGCTGGCAGTAACACAGTAATAAAAGTGAACAGTAGACATTTTGGAAGAGAACCATTACCTTGACTCACTAATGAGTTTTGTTTTTCAAGAGCTTTTCAGTTAAAAAAAAAAAAAGAAAAGAAAAGAAAAAAAGATTTACAACAGAGGAGGCAGCAAAGTAAGACGAGTGGCTCTTCAGAGGTTGTCACTGCCCAGAGTGATTAAAATATTTCTTTCTAGTTCTTCAGCTGAACTGTTATCCTTTTTCTAGTATTTCCTTTTGCCTTTCCTAACAGAATTTCATTTCTTGCTTATTTTCTTCTCTTATACTTCTAACTCATTCCATGTTCCCACATGACTTCATGACAAATTTCTTTTTTACCCATTCTGTGTTTCCAGAAAGCTGAGCCTGAGGCAGAGGGAATATGTGGTGTTACCAAAGGAGGCAGGAGTGGGCAGGGAAGGAGGGAAGCCGGGAGGGAGAAACCCTGAAGGTGAATGGGCAAATTGCCGTTGCTGCTTATGGACTGTCACTGGTTGGTAGATCTGTGCCCACAGGAAGCTGAATGTACTGCCTTCCAACCAATTTTAGGGTGAGGGGGGACAGTTCACTCACTGGCTCCCATCTCTGATTGTTTGAAGGTTCGCCCTGTGGAGCTTTGCATTTCTGGTGATGGAGGCACAGGCATCCATATGTCATTGGTTCTCCTGGGGAAGTCAACAAAGACTCTGTGCAGACATAGAGGTGCTGTCAGGAGATGTCTGCAAGAAGTCAGCCAGAGTTCCCGCAGAGCTGGTTGTCACAGCAGCAGCTGGAATAGAAGGCAGTGGAAGTCTGGAGGAGCTGAAGAGCTGCCCAAGGTGTGTCCAGTACGCACTGCAATTGCTTCTTTCAAATTGTGGGGCTATGCAGAGCACAGGTAAAATTTGTCTTTGCAATTGAGGAGGATTTAAAACAGTCTTGGAACTTTCTAGAAAACAAGGATCATACAAGATTCCTTCTGTGTTCCCAAACATAAAAGTTTGCCACAAAGCAAATGCTCAACACAATTTTTAATAGCAATGAGTATTTAAGCATAAATTGTACTTGTATTTTAGAGATACTGTGACTTATATATGTCACTTGATCTTAGCCAAAAGGCTGAGAAGCAGTGTGTTACTTATAAATCTAGTCATTAAAAGAATAGCTTTTTAAAAATTTCAGATTAATGTGAGGGTACAGACAATTAGGTTACATTGTTAGGTAAAGTCCAAGTTGTTATGCCCCTCCCCCATATGCCCTAACATTGTGCCTGTTAACCGAGAGTTCACCAGTTCCCTTCTATCTTCCTCCCCTCTTCTTCCTCCTTCCTCCCTCTTTTCCTTTTCCTCCTGCCTCCTCTCCCCTACTTGAATTCAATTGTGTTTTTCTCTTGTGTGGGCATGTATTTGGTTGTCTACTGGTTTTATATTAGTATCGAGTACATTGGTTTTCCATTCTTGTGATACTTTACCAAGGAGAATATTCTCTAACTCCATCCAGGTTAATACAAAAGATGTAAAGTCTCCATCTTTTAATGGCTGAATAGAATTCCGTGGTATACATATACCACAGTTGATTAATCCATTCATGGGTTGATGGGCACTTGGGTTGATTCCACATCTTGGTGATATTGAGCTGTGATAAACATTCTACAGCAGATGTCTCTGTGGTAAAATGATTTTTTTTTTCTTCTGGGTAGATACCCGAGTAATGGAATTGCAGGATCAAATGGAAGGTCTACTTTGAGTTCTTGGATGATTCTCCATACTTCTTTCCAAAGAGGCTGTATTAGTTTGCAATCTCACCAACAGTGTAAAATTGTTCTCTATTGAAAGAATAACTTTAATGTCCTTTTATCACGCTAGTTGTTATGGCAGCATGATTAATCAGAGTTGGAGGTTCAGTCTCTGACATGCTAGGGTCATTTAAGAGGTCTGCTCCAAGTGTCATTTAAACTCGGGAATTTCTGGAGACTATACATTTTTGTCTTATTTGTTTTGACTATTTAAGCCCAAAGTCTTAGACTTGGAGAAATGTTATCCAATATATGAACTTGAAGGTACTTCTCAGACCTTAGACAACAGTCACTTATGTTCTTTTGTATTGATGCTGCCTTAGGGAATGGATCTCCTAAAAACACTAAGCTATGTATAGGCAAACAGAAGATTAAAAAATAATTCAGTAAGTAAAAGCAGTATTATACTGGGCCAAGATTGTTTGGTTTTTTAAAAAATACTGGTTTTTGCTGTTGCTGTTGAATGTTTTTAGTTTTGTTGTTGAAAGGTAAGGGGATTATGTATAGACTGAATCATAGAAAGTGTTTAGCTGTTATATTTTTAAAACACAATCAAAGCTGTATTGCTATAGAAATGTTAATTTATATTCTAAATTAAGGTACAACAAAATGATTCGCATCTTCTTCTAATAAAATTCAGGCAACTGACTTTTTTTCAAATCTGATAATAACACCTTTTAGTTAGATCTTTTGAGCTCTTTTAAAATTTTCTTTTGCAAAATATGTGTCACATTAATTTAGTGATATAAGGATTTTGAAATCATCTTTGAATATAATTTAAGATAGATGTCTTATTTGTCCAATATCAGAAATGAGAAAAAACCAAACTTGTACTTCTAAATCTTCATTTGAAGAGTTGATTATCCATAACATCTGCTGAATCCACCTATCCAGTTGATAGGAAGATTGCTTTCATCTTTTGCTTAATCACTATTTTAGAAGTTAAACAGTGGAAATGAGCATGTATTTGATGAAGCGTGAGTACTCGGAATGCGAAATCTAAGTATTAATGGGTTCACTTCCTCCCTTCTCAGTATCTACATTTTTACTCAGGAGACTTTGGAGTTTCTCCCTCATGAGGCACAGACAGTATTTTCATACCCCTTGAGCCTGGGTTCCACCATGTAACCAAGAGCATTTGCCCAAACCTGGGAGAATGCATACAATAGGCCTTGTTTACAGGGTGTCCCAAAAGTCCCCCATAAAATTGCCAGACAGAGGGAAAATAGGAAACTATTTCTAAATGTACCTTTATTTGCAAAATATTCCTTATGAAATTTCACAAGATATTTGCAGTGTGTTGGCCACCTCTTTGTAAAATTTCGTAATGAATATTTTATAAATAAAGGTACATTTAGCTACAATTCTTCATTTTCCCTATGTGTGGTGACTTTATTTCTCTTTTGCCCTTGTGTGCCATAAGGAGAATGTGTCCAGGCTAGGCTGCTGGTACTAAGAAAAGATGGAAAACTCTACGGCATGTGCCTCCGGGTGAGCTGCGAACACGTGAGCAAGTGAGCTAGGAGCCACAGAGCCCAGCTTACATACTGCGATCCTTCCCCAGTCAGTCTGCAAACATACCAGGTATAATGCAAATAATTTATGTTTAAAACATAAATTACATACAGAACTGATATAAGAAGTATGTGTTAGTTACCCATAGTTATCACAAACAACCTTTAATATATGAGTACTATAATCAGTATGTTAATAGCATTTTTGCAAAAAATTATAGCTAATATTTCACCTCCAGCTGTATGACTAGCAATGGAGATATATACTGCTTTCCTTCCTTTACTGAAGGAGTCTCTAAAAAGCACATATGGAAGAGCATATTCAGATGGTACCAAAATAAATTCAATTTCATTCCCTTCCATGAGTAAACTGGAAGTGTTATTCTCATATTAGCCTGTGTGTCCTTAGTAGAATTTTGCAAGTTAATGTAGAACATTTGTGGTATAACATTATTCACAGAGTTAGTTTCCATTAATCTGTTTAACTTACTTATTGCATGTTTATTGAAGGCCTACTTTTTTCTAGATCTAAAAATATAAATGTGAAGGAAACAGATACTGCCCTTAAGGAAAATATAATATTATTGAATAGCTCAAGTGCAAGTTAACTTTTACAAAAGAATATGAGAAATATGAAGACTCAATGTCATTTTGAAGTCTGCTTAAATAGAAATGTTTAGATGCTGGGAAGGGTGATATTTTCTAGAACACATTTGACATGGTAAAGTAGTTTTTATGTAGACTGAATTGATTTTATTTTTTAAAAAATGAGAGGAAAATGTATAGCCTAGATTTCAATTTTAATAGCATTGAAAGTTTTCAGTATAATTTTTTAAAACTATCATACAAAATGAATCACAAAAGAAAAAAATTATTTTCTTCTTTTTATTTACTTTTTCCAGTATTTACTTAGTAAATACCTGCCTTCCTTTGACGTCAGCCTGTTTGAAGACTAAAACAGATGTCTTGTTCATTGTAGAGTCATAGAAATCATTTCCCAAATGAATAAATCATTAGATATCATACCATTTGTAGGATATCTACACTTGATTATATTATATTCAATGTTTTGAAGGAAGTATTTTGAAAGTCAATATTTTTGAAAGAAATAGTGCCCAGATGGTAGGGTGTGAAGCCAATGCTTCCTCTTTAATATTTATCACTGCTAATTGCTAATCAGAAGAGACATCAAAGAACTCCTCAGGAGCGCTTCTGGTCTCTGGTTTACCTGTGGCTCAGACCTGGCTTGTTTAACTGTGGTAAAGACTTAGGAAAACCCTTTTTCCCAGCCTCCATCCAAATTGCTGTAACTAAAAAGAAACTCCATTTCCCAAGCTTTGATAGCAGAGTCTGACACTGCCTCCCTTACTGCAAAAGTCGAGAAGAGAGGGTGGAGGTCAAAGTTCAGGCTTTCACAGTCAGGCTACCTGAAGTCAGGCCTGCTCTCTACCACTCCCTAGCTAGCTGTGTGACCTTAGGCTAGTGTCTTAACACTCCGTTTCTTGGTTTACTCATCTGTAAAACAGGAATTAAAAAAAGATCTAAACCAAAAGGTTGTTCTGAGGCTTTAATGATTTAACACGTGCAAGGCACATAGGACAGTGTGGTTGGTATGTTTGCAAGCAGTGATTGATTTTTCTCTTCCCCGTGCTTCGATTGGGTCCCCAACTTCCCCTTCTGTTCATGGATTTCCTCCTTTATGTCAGTGTACTGCTTGCAAAATTAGGTCTGTCTCCCAGGCTTTGGGTGAATATTTTTAATTGTCCATCTCTGTCAGCACTTCCTTTGACACATCAACAGCAAACAGAGCACGTGTTTCTCGTGTGAAGGCTGACAGGAGTATAAATATTTCCCCTTTCTAAGGAAGGAAGGGTACCCCACATAGGAAAAGGACTTAGGCCGCCATTTGTGTTCTTGTTTGTAGACAGTCTCACCATCTTAAACACTCAGAGAGCCAGTAAGAGAATTGATGGCCTGCAGAAGTGATCAGGGCATTTTGTACCACAATTCAGCTGCAGAGACTTAGAAACAAGGCATTGTTTTTAGTAAATGTTGCCTTCTTCATTTGTAGTGGATAGGCTCTGGAGATTCCTGTGAAAAGAAAACATAATTTGCCTGGATGCAAAACGCTTCAGTCTGTTCTTTTCTCTAAACATCTTCCACTTTCAATGCTCTTTCTATTTTATTACCCCAGGGAAAAAAATTCAATTGTGTGCTATTGTGACTTCTATGGTTGCATTCTTGATTTGCTCTCTTTGTTCCTGGGGTAAGGAAGGTTTGTGCTTCATGACAGAAGCAGTGGGGACTCACTAGAGTCCTTCATGGGGAAAAATAGTGAAATCCCCAAGGTCCAAATGCTCAATATGAATGTTTTTGTATGCCAGGTTGACACACAAAATATATTCACAACCAGATATGATTTCTTTTCTCATATAATGATGGACTTAAACAGAATATTCTACGTTTTTCTCTGAATTACATATTGATGATGGTAATAGGAAAAGGTCCTGAGAATGAGAGTTACATCCTATAGGGCTGTCATAGGCAGCTCTCTGGTCCAAAATAGGTTTTCTCGGTGAGTATTGAGGCTCTGAGGACATCATTAGCATTAAAACAAAACATTAATTCGTTAACACAGAACATGAGAGAATCATATTTTCATAATCTTTTTGGATTTAATGAATTAATTTATGTTAGTATTCCAAACTGAAAGAACAATCAATAGATTTCTATCTTCAGTTAGGACTCAAATGATTAAAAGCTTGAAATCCAGAAATCTGTCATGCTGGTACGTGTTGGATTCACTTTACCTGGTAGGTGGCCAGAACTTCTATCACATTTTGCCACAGATCATAAAATGAGCTTGAGTGCCCTATACCCACAGTGTTAGTGAATAGAATACATTGATACAATAAAAATAGCATCTGACAATTCCATTCCTGGGTAATACTCTCATTGCAATATATTCTCCATTCTTAAACTCCTCAGTCAAATGTGTGAACAGTTAAAGAAGTTATGCACTGGCCAGCAGAGCTAAAATATGTATTTTCTGACTGTCTTGTGTGTACATACATACATGTAAGAGCACATGTATTTATATGTGCTTTTTCAGTTCTTTTTCTATTACTTTATTGCAGTAACTCTTTTGTTCTGATTTTATTTTCTTCCATTCAAAATTGTGAAAGATAAGTAATGCTCAAAGGTTAAAGAAGCATTGTGATAAATAAGCAAAGTATGACTATTGTTAGCACAGATTCCTAATGACTGCAAAATAGTTCCCATCTTTATTCATTTTAGGATGTGAAATTGATCCCCATCTACAATGCAAGAAAAAGAGAGATGAAGACTTGAAATAGGATAACTAAATGCTCAGTAACTCTAAAAACCCCATTTTTAACAGAGTTTTAATGGAGGATTAAAAAGTAAGCCTAATATATTGAAAATAAATAATGCATCTTTCTAATGTAATACTTGCAAGTCACCACCAAGCTTATCAGATTGACTATTAAGATAGATAAATGGATAGATTTATAACTATATTAGCTGATAGATGGAACACAATTCCAAATGCTTCAGAGATGTTGTAGTTTGTCTTCTCATGAAGTTATTGTCATTTGCCAGAGTATGTCTCTCATTATTTCTAAATACTTGCTAGTGGATTGGCTCATGACTACTGCTTGAAAGAAAGAGCTCCCTATGTGAATTCAGCCTAAGTTTCCTCTGAGGTGTCTTTTGTTATGCTCCATTATGCTGTTCTTGCAAATTCTCTTTACAGACTCATCTTTGAAGTCAATTGATGAAAACAGGCACACAGCAGGTTGCTATGATGTTGGCTGCTGAGATGTTAGTGTGTGTGGTTATAAACATGTCCACTGATCCTTAATGGCCTTGCTTTGTCACAAATCCAAGGGAAAAATCATAATATAGCAAAACAAAGCCCAGGAAAATTTGTCAGTCTCTCAGCCTGAGGATTAGATAACAATTTGAAGATATTATTATATAAATTAATAAGATAATACAGCTTTGAAAATGGTTCAGTCTTTAACTGAGAACACAGGTAGAATTTAGTAAATTTTTTTAAAGTTAAACACCCCTTAGTATGAACAGTGCAAGGGGAGAGATTTTCAGCTAAACCAAATAAATAAAGCTCTTTAGATAAGGCAACTTTTTATTAAGACCTGATTCTCTGGGCTTCTCTCACTTCCTTCCTGATGCGGACTTACTATATAACAAAAGTAACCGTTGACCTGTTCCACAAATGCCAACTACTAGATTCAGGTTGGAAAGAAGAGAAGAGCACTTATCATCCAAGCAGTCCATCGTTCCGAGGTGCTAGAGAGCATCAGGGCTGAGAGGCAGATAAATCCGGATCCAGATGCCAGGGTTTGGGCTATAGATTGTGGATACAGAGCACTGCAAAGCAACTAAAGGAAATTTTATTATAAAAAACTCACTTTGGCAAAATGGAAGTCTGGGATTAATCCTGGCCTAATGCCCTCCCCTGACTATTGTGCCATTGAAACAGGATGTAAAAGGCTAAAATGATGCAGCTCTGTTTAGATGGCCATCCTCCTTGGAGCAGGGCCAGGTGGGCTTGACTGCTCGGGTCACTACCGTCTCCAGAATGAGTCATAAGCAGTGCAACAGGGAACACACTTCACTATCTTTTCTTTTTGTTACAAATGAAAGTGATCACTGTGGTGAATCTGTTGTCCCATCATAAGTACATATGAGATATGTTTGGGCTTAAAAGATGACCATTTAGCTGTAGGTAGCCAAAACATGAGGAACCACTTCTGGATCTCATTGAAGGAATGCACATCACCCAGTGGCCCTGCATGGAGGCCTGAGGCAGTCCAGAGGCCAGGCCTCAGCAGGTTAGTTGCTTTTAGATGTGTGTAGAAAAGCGGCATTATTTTATCCAGCTTGGTTTTTTATGTTATGTATAAGAGAAGAGAGAGAATGTGTGTGTGTGTATGCTAAGAAGGCAAGGATAAATGTAGTTACATTTTCATCTGCTGAACCTTTATTTTCCTTTCGGGAACTATTGTGGGAATTTTGTGGGGATGTCCATCAAGTGAGCTGGCTCCATGGGCCCTGGATCTCAACTGGACAAATCATGCCATGCCACCTGGACACATTGGTACATACGTGGGTGGATGCAGGAAGAGCCAGCCATACTCCGTAAGGAGACTGACCTGGGAATATGAGAGCCCAGGGGTGCCAGGTGTGAGAGTGAAATGAAATAGAGGCTTAGACGTTCAAGAAATCCAGCCATACCTCCTACCTCATCTAGGCCTTGGGCTTTCCAGGGGTGTGCCCTAGTAAATTACCTGCTGTATCATTTTGCTATAGCTGCTACAACAAAATGGTGCAAAGTTAGTGGCTAAAGACAACACAAATCTATAATCTTATAGTTTTAGGGCTGAGAAGTATGAAGTTGGTCTTACATGGCTAATATCAGGGTTTTGGCAGAGTCATGTTTGTTCTGGAGAGTCTAAGAGAGAATCCATTTCCTTATCTTTTCTAGCTTCTGGAAACTGCCTGCATTCCTTAGCTCGTGGCCCTTTCCTCTACCTTCAAAGTTAGGGGGGTAGCATCTTCCGTTCTCTGTCTCTTTCCAGTATTTTATCACATTCCCTCACACAAACCCTCCTGCATGTTTCTTATAAGGCCCTTTGTGATTATGTTGGGCTCACAATTTAATCCAGAATAATTCCCCAATTTCAAGATCTTTAACTTTTATCGTGTTTTCAAAATCCATTTTGCCTCGTAAGATGACATATTGACAGGTTCCAGAGATCTGGAGATGAACATTCCTAGGGGAGTATCATTCTGTCTCCCACATCTATCTTTAGCTGATTTGAATTGGGATTTTGTCACTTTTTGTCCAGGAAAATCAAGATTAAGATGCAGTGTTTCTGCTTTTTAATTTCCCTTAGAGGTCAAGTAACTGTTAATAACATATTCCCTCCTGCATTAAGTGCACATTATAAATTTTAAGAAGCAGAGCTGTTTAGAAAAATGGCACTAGAATGTGAATTATTCGTATTTTAATTCTCACTAGAGCAAGCCAAATATTTGCTTTCAGGCTTAGTTTATTCATTTATAATATACAGATAATAACTACTGATTTGCCTGATTCACAAGGCAATTGTGAAAAATCAGATGAGGTAAACCCCCCTCCTGAAATTCATACTCAATACGTATAGAGTGCTTTTATTATTTTATCTCATATAGGTATCACCTTTTCAAATAACAATTCACTCAAATATTTATGGTTTTTACAAATAGATATAAAATTTTATGTAATTAGCATGTACAAAATGATGTCTTGAAATACATATATACATTATGAAATGACTAAATCTAGCAATTATTATATATATTATATATATCTATCATATACCTCAAATATCTATCGTTTTTGCGGTGAAAACATTTTACATTCACTCTCTAAGGATTTTTCAGGACTACAATATATTATTAACTATATGCAGTAGGTTTCTTGAACTTATTCCTTCTATCTAACTGAACTTTTGTATCTTTTGATCAACATCTTCTGAATGGCCACCTCCCCACAGCCACCCCTGTACCTCTGGTGACCACCATTCAACATTCTAATTCTGTGTGTTCAGCTTCTTTAGACACCACATTTGAATGCTGTCACATGGTGTTTGTCTTTCTGTGCCTGGCTGATTTCACTTGACGTAATGTCCTTCAGGTTCATTTACGTTGTCACAAATGACAGTATTTCATTCTTTTTTATGGCCAAAGAGTATTCCATCGAGTATAAACTATATCATATTTTTTTATCCATTCATCCACTGTGGAACACTTAGGTTGATTTTATTTATTGGCTGTTATGAACAGTGTTATAGTGAACATGGATGTGCAGATAACTCTTCAAAATACTTATTTCATTTCCTTGGATATGTACCCAGTTGTGGGATTGCTGGATATATGGTAATTCTGTTTTTAATTTTTTGAGGACCTTCCATATTGCTTTCCATAATGGTTGTACTAATTTACATTCCCACTAATAGTGTTTACCAGTTCCCTTTTCTCTACCACATTTGTTATCTTTGTGTTTTTAATAATAGCCATTCTAACAGGTGTAAGGTAATACCTCATTGTGGTTTTAATTTACATTTCTTTGATTATTAATAACATATGTACCTATTGGTTATTTGCATGCCTTCTTTTGGTAAATGTCTATTCAGGTCCTTTGTCTACTTTTTAATTGGGTTGGTTCCTTACTATTGAGTTGTTTGAATTCCTTGCACATTTTGGATATTAAACCCTTATCAGATGTGCATATACTTTACAAATATTTTCTCCTATTCTGTATGTTGTCTCTTCACTCTGTTGATTGTTTCTTTCACTGTGTAGATGATTTTTAGTTTGTTATAGTCCCATTTGTCTATTTTTGGTTTTGTTGCCTGTGCTGTTGGGGTCATATCTAAAACCAGTGTTTAGGGAGCTTTTCCTCTGTGTTTTACTCTAGTAACTTTATAGTTTTAATATAACTTTAATGTGTTTTAAGTTGATTTTTTTATTTAGTGAAAAATAAGGGTTCGGTAGATACTCAGTTTTCCCAGCTCATTTACTGAAGAGACTTTCCTTATTGTATGTTCTTGGCACCTTTGTTGAAAATCAACTGGCTATTAATGCACAGAATTATTTCTGGGGTCTTTGTTCTGTTCCATTATTTTATGTGTCTGTTTTTACAATAGTACCATGCTGTTCTGATTACCATAGCTTTGTAGTATATTTTGAAACACTCACAAATATTAATTGTAGTTTTTCAACTTGGTTCTTGCTATGCTTGCTTTATATATTCCTTTTGTCTAATGAAAGAAAAGGATATGCAAATGCCCTCACATTAAGAAGATACAGAATAGATAGTTTTCTTTCTTTTGACTCAGAATCTATTGGAAGAAAAAAAAGAACAAGAAAAATTAGAAGGAAAAATCAAACCAATGTTCATGAAAGTAAAGAAATGGACACAACCCAATACTACAAATGTGGAAGATGTAGACAATATTATGAAATTTGCTTTGAGACCAGTGAGGATGTGAGAAGCTAAAACATTATCTTTCAGGTATCAGAGAGGTTACACATCCCCCTGATATCATGTGACTGAATCTAGAATAACTATTTCGGAGTTCGGGGAGATGGGATACAGGGATGAGACCTAGCTACAGGCAAGATGGGAAATGCTGCTGCAGAGATCAACATCCTAGAACAGCAGGTGAGATGCTGGCGAAGGAAAGCTGTGCTGGAGCATGTTCTTGTAATTTACAGTTTATCTTACAGTCTGAGATTGTGGGGCTGCTTGACCTAAAGAAGACGAGAAGGTAGTTAGTTGCCTGGCCAAAAAGTAATTAACAGAAATTTCCTCTAAGCACACTGGTGTCATGGATACTAACACCGAAGGGAGATGCATCCTGGAGACACAATAAATAACAGTTTTGATGAGAGTGCGTTTGACATAGCAACAGAGCATACCCAAATTTCTTATAGATGCCTCCAGGAGATAAATGAACGAGAAATGATTCAGTGAGAACCAGTTGGAAAAGAGCCAGTCTAATATCTGAGCACAGTCAACCCCTGCCTTTACCAGCCACCAAAGAAGAGAAATTGAAATACAGGAAGAAAAAGAATATACACCATAAGATACTGCCTATTGAAGGAGAGGAGAAGTCATCAAAATAACTTCCATTAACAAAACTCCCTAAACAAATTTCTTAAAGAAAAGCTAGAAACATTTAAAGAAAAGATTATGTGACAACGTACAGTGAGAAACAAATTAATATATTGCAGAGATGAAATCAGTCTTTCTGTATGTGTATTTATTTCCAAAGTAATTCTCAAACATAAAATTGAACAACCAACATTTTTTTCCTTAACTAATGTCTTGAATTTGTACTGTATAAAGGCATGTCTTCTCTTGAGTTTGTAATGTGAGAAGGCATGTTTTGGTTGAGGAAAAATAATATTACATTTAATTGGTATTGTTATTAACAGTCAGGTATGACTAGTAGATCTAGAAGCCAGTAGATCAGGAGGTGACTGCTGTTGAATAATTTGTTACCCATAGTTCCCAGAGGAGAGGGCATGCTACTCCATGCAGGGCAATGCGTGGAGGGAGGGAATGAGAGGAAAATGTCAGCCAGAGCCTTTATTGTGGTTTTTGTGGGAAGGACAGGAAAGACAGGGCGAGCAAGCTCCTGATTGGCTACTTTAAATAGTTTCAGCTCCGGGAGAAGGGGCTGCTGCCCCTAGCTATCTGGAGTCTGGTTCTAGGGAATACTAGAATTTGAGGGGAATAGCAGATGCAGTGTGATGAAGGAGGTGGTTGGGGTATCCAGTTTAGGATTGGTTGGTTTGCATGTGAGAAGCATGAAGAGTTATTTGCTAACTCCAGGAATTATCTAACCCTGGGAGAGGCTTTCTCTGCCTGGGTGAGCAAGATCACAGATGTCACATCAGGAAATATAGAAAATTTAAAAGAAAAAAGTCATTAATGTAGTATTTAATAGGAGGGCTCTTAATAAACCACTAATTGCCATACAAAAGAATTGCTTGCCTAACTATGCCAAAATTGTCATTTATTGGGCAGAGAATGTAATATTTATTTAATTAAATCTTAATAAAATCACGTTATATATCAGAACAGTGAATTACAAGGGAATATACTTTTGATCATTTTCTGTTTCATGTTCAAAAGAAAGTTGTTTTTCCTTCAAATCAGATTTTCTGTGAATGCTGTATTAAAAATTTTTATAGTTTTCAAGGCAGAAGGTTGGTAATGCCAACTCTGAAAATTTGAATCTTATTTTATGTAAATTAAACCTGAATAAAAAAGTAAAACTAATAAATTTTAATAACAAAAAGTACTGATAGCAATACCTAGATGGATATATTTTCAGGAACATGCCCACAGAGACTCCAGGCTCATAAGAATTTGCATGTAATTGGAACCTGGGATGTGTGAAAATCTGGCTTCCAGCCTCAGGGATAAAAGGGAATTTAGGATTTCAGGCAAAAAGGTGAAAGACAAAGAGAAGGAATATTTATTAAGTCAGTAGGAGAACTTTTCATTCCAGATCCAGTAACACAAACATTTAAACTCACTCTGGACCATAGAATTTTTCATCTGTTAAAATAAATGCTTTTGATATTTAGAATCTTGGAACTGATTTTATGTGGTGGTGAAGAAGGAATGAGAAGCAAAACTAATTTATTCTGCAGAAATGGTTGGTCAGTTTATAGTGCTGTGTAGACCATGTAACTATGAGATGACTATTTGGTGAGCTAAAGTATCTCATTCAGATACTTGTCAGCAGGTGAACAAAAAATTTCTGGTAATTTTCTGCAGAGGACCTGTATTATTTTAAAGCAGATATTAGTGACTTAAAGGAAGGCATCAGAATTGTTTCGCATTGAAATCACAAATGACACATATTGGATATGAGGACATACAGTCTGCAATACAGGAGTAAGACTCAAAATTTCTTTTATAAATTGGAGAAATGAAATGAACCATCAAAGCAGAATGAAATTGAAGTGAGACAGCCTTGGCTCATTGTACATTTCCACTATTACAGCTTCCCGTCTAAAAAACAGACATAAATTCTGTGTAAACAAAGGACAAAATCCCTGGCCAGAGCCATTATCCAATCTGCAGGCCCAGCAGACTTTGTCCTACGTAGAGCATTGTCAGGGCAATTTTTGATACAAAAATCTATTAATATTTGACTTAATTCTAAGTTTCATTTGCATTAAATTCTTTTAAAACTCCATAAAATAAGTTTTAACTGTTTAGTATTTGTTGATGATAAAAACCACCGTACTGTCAACAACTTCCCAAAACCTTTAAGGTAATTAGCCTTTATTACTTTCAGATCTTCGCATTTGTTTTGGAGAGTGAAAGAAAAGATAATACAGATGTCTAAAGTATTTGGATAGGAAACGTTTCTTCATATACTATTGAAGTTGCCCTTTACAAATTAATAAAGGGGAGCAAGATGAGAACTGTGGTAAGGACCTAAACTTCGCGAAGACACAAGCATAGTAAAACATAATGATAATAACCAGCCACTGTCCCCTAGTTTGCTTTCCTAACATTTGTACTCAGAAGTCACATAGCTGATGGTCAAAAAGATTCTTAACTTTCCCCATAGACAACATCCCCCTTGTGAAACCTAAGCCTACGATCTGGGAAAGTCTGACCCACCCAGACCAGTGGCCCACGGTAAGAAATTGACTAAATTGGTCTTGTGACTCTCCCCATGCCCCACCCAAGGGGTAACTCAGCAGTGGAGACAATTTTTAACCTCTGTGGTTCCTCCCCAAACCCAGCCAGTTAGCAGATCCAGTGGCCTAGCAGTTTGTCCATCAAACTATCTATAAAAATCCTTTCTCCACCTGTAGTCCTAGCTACTTGGGAGGCTGAGGCAAGAGAATTGCCTAAGCCCTGGAGTTGGAGGTTGCTGTGAGCTGTGTGACGCCATGGCACTCTACCAAGGGCGATAAAGTGAGACTCTGTCTGTACAAAAAAAAAAATCCTTTCTCCCAAATTTTTGGGGAGATGGATTTGAGAAATTTGTCCCATTTCTTTGCATGACACCTATGATTTAAACTCTTTCTCTGCTGTATGAAAGTGGACAATTAAGTTTGCAAACTCATCCTAGAAAAAGCATTATGTACCTTATTGCTGAATATCACTATGGTTACCTTCAAAGCACTCCCCTTTGGCCATCTGGTGACTATAATGACATTCAGCAGGGAGGTATGTAGCACTTTTCCTAGAATGAGTTTGTGAACTTGTTTGACCTTGTAAACTCTACTTTCTGTGTATTGGTGTCCTCTTGAGAACTGGGCAGTGAACTTGGTTGGACTTTAACACAGTATTCAGTGGATTCTCTGTATTTACTTTGATGAGATCTCAGTTCCATGTGTTTACACTGAAACCCAATCATTAAACTAGTTTATAAACTAATTTATTCAGGAACATTTGGAAAATTCTTTTTTTTTTTTTAACTTCAGGTTACTGTGAGGGTACAACTAGGTTATGTTATTTTCATTTGTTAGGTAGAGTCCTTCTTTTAGTTGTGTCCTGCACCCAAGAGGTGTGCCATATACCCTTACATTGTGCCCAGTTTGGAAAGTTCTTAAGAAGGAATTGATAGGGTATCAATATATACCATGATGGGCAAAACATATATTTCAATGTACAAATAACCATAGGCCTTAATGATCACTTATGTTGCCTAGGCAACTTCTTAATGTTATCTCATTTGCTCACTGTAGAACTTAAGTACGAAAGATAGGTATTGATATTCACTTAAAAATGAGGAATTTGAGGGTGGCGCCTGTGGCTCAAAGGAGTAGGGCACCGGCCCCATATGTCGGAGGTGGCGGGTTCAAACCCAGCCCCAGCCAAACACTGCAAAAAAAAATGAGGAATTTGGAACTACACGGGTAAACTATGATATGAGAGTGGAAGGATTTTATTAAAAAGATAATGAACTTGGATGGGATCTTGCGTGAGCTTTGACACTAACTAGAAGGACGATGTCACTTATCACTTGGTATCCTTTAACCTTAGTGTTTGCTATTGTCATTCTTACCTACCAGTTATTTCTAAAGTTTGTAATAATTCAATACATTGTAATATTTCCTTGCCTCCAGGATTACTGTTATCACATGAATCATCTGTTATTCAATAAACATTTGGAGAACTACTACACACACAGTGAGAATATAATAAATACTAGCTATTAATGTAGTTATTACTAGTATTATTAATCATTTGACAAGTATTTATTGAACATCTACAGTTACTCTGCTGTGTGTTAGATTTAAAAAGGGGAAAACAAAACGCACAGGTGTGATTTCTGTTTTTACAGATCTTACACAGTACTCTAACAGGCTTACAAAACCCATCTATTCAAAATCCAATTCTCCACATCATGCTGCCACAGCTACTCATTTTTTATGGGATAAAGTCCAATTGCTCTGACGTACCGAGCAAGGTCTTCCATGATCTGCTTCCATTTCCTGATAGCTTCAGCCTCACGTCCCCCTTTGCTGTTTTTACATTTCAGCTTTCAAAGCACCTGCATATTGAGTTGCTTGTCCTCCCTGTGAATGAATGAATGAATGAATGAATGATGCAGAATCTGTCTCTGTGCCTTTGTGTCTGATGTTTTTCTTGTTTGAAATTCTCCGGAAACAACATAAAACTGGCTAATTGCTGCATGTCCTTTAAGATCCAGCTCAAACTCCATCTTCCCTAGAAAGGCTTCTCTGGTCTTTTTTCTTCTTCCACCCTGGGGCTGTGTGTTATTACTGGTGATAGTGGTTTTCAGCTGTCGGAGATGTTACTCTAGAGGAGATAAATGTCTGAAAACATTTTGGTTGTGAAGGGGTGAAGAGAAAGTCTCTCCTTCATGCTTGGAAAGTTCACTGAAAAAAAACCTTGCAAAAAAAACAGATTAGTAAGAGAAGAAGTATACACATGTATTACTCCCATGTACACAGGGAGAATCACAGAGAGATTGCTCAGTATCCCGTTGGGGAAGAGATGCTTATATACTCTGCTTCTTAGGGGAAAGGGAGATGAGGAAGTGTGGATGGTTTTAGGGGGTGGTAAATGATTTTTAGGGGAATTCAGTGAGCTTGAAGAACATTCGGTGACCTGGGACAAAGTCTGTGGGACCTGCAGAACAGACAGTGGGATTTGCTGGCAGCTTTCGTCTTCCTTTTTTGAGATATGTTTTCAGTTAATGAAAACTCAGGGAAGGGATCAGAGGTAATTGCTTTCTTTTGTGGTAGGTCTGCACCATTAGGTAGGTAAGGAACTTCTGCAGTCCAGCAGGTCAAAATGCTATGTTTTGAGATAGTGATTTCCGAGTCTCAACAGTTGTTAACAACTGGGACAATGCTGCTGGCTTCCTCATGGGTATAGACCAGAGATGAGCTAACCATCTTATAATGAACAGAACAGATGTTTCCAACAAAGATTATCTAGTGTCACATATTAGTAGTCTTGGGGTGGGAAGACCTCGTAGATACGAGCCTGTCCTAGTCATTAAGTTGTGAGTTTCCCTCAGGGAGAAGCTCTGTTCTGTCTGTCTTTATGTCCTCAGAGTCAGGTCTGAAGCCTGCAAAACATTTAACTAACGTTTTCTGAATAAATAAAAGAAAGAAAGGAGTAAAGTATGAATGATTATAGAAATAATTAGGAAGTATTTGTTCTATAATAAAGATATGGACTTCACTTACATTAATAACAGTACTTCCCAACTTGGGGACAACATTTTGAGCTGGGTGGCACATGGTAGAATGAATTGGGACAGGGGTTGGGGAAATCACAGGCATGAAGGATTAAAGTTCTAACAACAGAAAATAAAAACTGAGAGAAAATATCAGATACCTGTATGTACTGTGACTTTTTAATAGTTTAAATCCTTTCATATATGAACAAAGCGCATAATGTTTGTTATTGCAGCCAATCAAGGTTAATGATGTGTGTAGTTTCAGTGAATAATATTGTTTTTCCTTATATTGCAATTAGAATTAATGTAAATTACCTAAGCATTAATCCCACTTTATTTTTTTGTTTTATTTTATTTTATTAATTGATGCTAATTTATGGCTTATTTAAGAGGTGCTATCTCAGACCTTCTCCCTCTATATCCCAAGTATAAAATTCTGCATAAGCAAATGCTTCCTTTTTGTGATATTAGTTGATGGTAGGTGAAAGAATTCTTTTAAAATAATATCTACTTTAAACTGTCAAACTGAAATCAAATGGAAATAGTTTTGAAGTTTAAAATAGTTCTTTACATTTTCATGTCCTTCTGAAGAATATTATTTCAATCAATATCAGCCAGGAAAACATTGAATTACTACCAAAAATAGTTCTTGAAGAACTTCCAAGTTTTATAGATAAAAACTCCCAAACTGAAAGGGCTAGAATCTCAAGGTAGGAAAACAATGTTAAAAAGGCATCAGAAAACAGAATCTGGAACCCAAAATTCCTTAATTAAAAAATATTGACACTTCTAATAATAGCACATTTTCTCTAAAAGGTTAACTAAAAGTACAATGAGAATTCTCCATTCCTGTTTATACTTAATTACCCTGACATCACATTCTAGAATTGAATTTTTCTTTCCTCCTCCACTTTTCACTTTTTATACTTTTCTTAACCTCAAAAGAATGATATGTAAAGTTTTTACATGTGATTAGTCACCACACAGATCCATTTTTTATTATTTTCCATTTTAAAAGCACTTTAAAAGTATTCATCAATGAAATAGTTTTTACAGACGATGTTTGTAGTGTTTGCACTTAAAATTTTTTTATCACAATTTAAATTTCTATTTTTATCTACACTAAAATTCTTTAAGCAAAATATATTCTAAACTCTTTCTTCTTTGGTATAAAAGAACTCAAGAGACTCTAAACTTTTAATACCACCTATTGGTTATCATTTAATTACAGCTACATAAAAATTTCTGACCCCAAATTTGTACATATCTAGAGTAAACAATTACGTCAGTCATAACTCTTTGGAAGAGTCTGTATGACATAGTAAAAATAAAGATAACACACATGCATGCATTTCACTAGTATTAATTGAGCCTCTGAAATGTGCCAAGTAATTCTTTTTTTTTTTTTTTTGAGCAGAGTCTCAAGCTGTTGCCCTGGTAGAGTGCCGTGGTGTCATAGCTCACAGCAACCTCAAACTCTTGGGCTTAAGCAATTCTCTTCCCTTAGATGCCCAAGTAGCTGGGATTACAGGCGCCCATCACAAGGCCCAGCTATTTTTTTTTGGTTGTAATTGTCATTGCTGTTTGGTGGGCCTGGGCTGAATTCAAACCCGCCAGCTCCAGTGTATGTGGCTGGCACCTTAGCTACTTGAGCTATTGGCACTGAGCCAAAATGTACAAAGTAATTCTTAAAGACATTGGGTTACAGTGCAAGTAAAACAGGAAAAAGAAAAGAAAAAAATATTTTTTCATTTGTTATAGCAGTCACAGGAAACTAGTACACTTCCAGGTAGAAATTAAGTGGAGGCTCGGCACCTGTGGCTCAACAGGCTAAGGCGCCAGCCACGTACACCTGAGCTGGCGTGTTCGAATCCAGCCCGGTCCCGCCAAACAACAATGACGGCTGCAACCAAAAAATGGGCGGGCATTGTGGCGGGCGCCTGTAGTCCCAGGTACTTGGGAGGCAGAGGCAGGAGACTCGCTTGAGCCCGGGAATTGGAGGTTGCTGTGAGCTGTCATGCCACAGCACTCTACCCAGGGTGACAGCTTGAGGCTCTGTCTCAAAAAAAAAAAAAAAAAAAGAAATTAAGTGGAAATAAAATAGTATAAGTGCTTGAAATAAGAAATTAATAATGAGAATAAGGAATACTAAAAAAAAAAAAAAGAAAGGAAGAAAAAGGCTATTGATAAAAAGAAAAAGATGAACTTCATACATATAACAAGATGTTGAGTAAGAATAAATATTTTAAAAGTGGAAAATGAAGCCTAAAACTAAAATCATTTAGTTTAAACTTTGTTTAAAGTCATTCATTTAAACTTTGTCATTCAAACTGAAAAGTCACTAACGACCTCTGGGTGGTGCAGAGTAAATGGGTTTTCATACAAGTATAGTGGTTTTATGGGAGAGAATACAAATATATCATATTAGTTCTTTTAGGGAAGGAAAAATCTTGCATACTATTTAATAAATGTTAACATAGGTCCCTCATCTGTTGAATTTTCCTGTGCCTGTTATATTGTTTAGTTCAGTGTGGTGCTGAAGTGTTGAATGAAGTTGCTTTGAGTACCACCATGTCAGGGCCTCTCTTACTATGGCCAGAATCTTACACATGGAAAGCGTGCATGAGGTATTTGTGGGGAGAGGCATAATCAATACAGGGAAGAGTTAAAATCCCTATGCTGTAAAGACCAGATGCACCTGCACTTGGAAGGCCGAGATGAGACTTTAATAATTGGAAAATGCAGAAAGAAACGTTTGAATTTAAGCAAGCAGAAGGTGGCCATGGCAGCAGGATCACTAACCAAAAATAAGGCCAAAAGATGTAAGGAATTAGTCTATAAGCACTCAGACCGTATTGTCCAGTGAAAACCACAAGAGGGGAGAGAATAATTTAATGAAAGAATGCAGAAGACTTGACTTTTTGCAAAAAAAAGGGGAGAGGAAAGATTTAAGTCAAATATTCAGGATTTTAAAAGTAGATGATTGGGAAAAGCACATGAGAGGAAGAACAATTATGAAGGGAAGATGTGGTAGGGTAAAAAATAATGAATGTGAACTTCCAAAGAGAAAGAAGTCATGCAGAAATGAAAACAGCAAGAAGTGAGGATTCAGATTTTCCCAGTAGAAATGCACCAGGGGGCCGTCGATCAGTTGTATGTTCTATCTGCTTTAGCTGATGTATTCGATTCCTCTCTGGCTCCTTTTCTCTGACTAGTAGTCCAAGAGATGGACGTGCAAGAAGGAGCACACAAGAACAGATAGTACGTGGCTTTGGTGAGTGTTCCACTGGCCTGAAGATGGGAGAGAATACTGTCAAGTTGATCCCGAGGGAAAAAACTTCTTTAAAAGTTGGTGATTGATGTGAAGAGTAATGTTTGCAATGGAAACACTCATTAGTACCAGTTTCTGAAAATGAACTAAGGGATGATTGGAGTCAGGTGACTGGCTCATTGAGCTGCAATTTCAGCGGCAATCTAGTACTGGGGCACGGAAGAACCCTCCAGAATCTGGCACTTTGACCTACTGCACTAATGACTCAGCCCCTACCTCTCTCTCTGGACCCTCTGTCTCTCTTAAAATACAGGATGAAGTTATTTTCTGAAATTCTCTTATCTACCTGTAAACTGAACCTTCCAAAAAGAAACAATCATTCTCAGTCATTTCCCTAAAATTTCATTAGCCAGAAAAAATTAAAACTCCTGTCATAGAGGAAGATACTAAAAATTAAACACCACGTGTAGAGCCCATATGAACTTTGTTCCCAACTATAGTTTGTTCTCTGGTCCCATTCAAGTTACAAAGAGAATCAGTTACAAGATATTTCTGTTTCCAGAGTCTATTCATCTCTCCTCAAATCATTTACGTCTACAACCTACCCCCCACTTCCCTGTCTCCTGTGAAGAGGGTATTTAAGCTTCAACCACCTATGCTTATTTGAGTTTTCTTATGTTTTTGTATGAAATGCTCACTCATGTTAATAAATTTGTTATGCTTTTCGCTTGTTAGCCTGTCTTTTGTTCTGGGTATGTTGGCCATGACCCTTATGATGTGGAGGAAAGAGTTGTCCCCTTTCTGTCTCTGTACCAGGGTGGTAGAAAGACCCTAAATCACATTGAAATTGGGATCCCAGTGATTTTATTTACAAGGTGGGACATTAGGCAGGATACTCAATGCCTCAGTGTCTCATTTTCTTCATCTGCAAAAATAAATGCTATTCTGTTTGTGACAACTTAAAATTTACTGTCTTAGCAATTTTCAAATATATAGTATCTTATTAACTATAGTTACCATGATGTACAATAGAGCTCTTGAACGTGTTCCTCTTTTCTAACTGAAATTTTGTCCAGTCCACATGTATACATATCTCAAAACATCATGTTGATGAACACCGTAAATAGCAATTTAAAAGTATTCAGAAAATTTATACAATTCTCTTTGTAGGCATGCTACGAAGATACAGGATCCATCTGTGGGAAAAACAATGTGACAGTGTCTGTCATGGTGCCACGTCTTCCTTTATAGGTACTCAGTCAAAGTTAATTTCATAATGGGCATGATATGTACCATCGGGGTGATGGTCACACTTACAACTGTGACCCAAGAAGTACAAAAGTAATCCATGCAGCTAAACATTTGTACCCCTATAATATTCTGAAATTTTTTTAAAAAGTTAATTTCAGTCTTTATACCCTACCTCCTATGCAGATAGGAGGAAAGAAAATCTGTGTTTAATAGGAAATAATACCCAGTTAGGAAAATGATTGTATTTATATTGCTTTGTGAACAAAGGCTCAGGGTCAATGTATAGGTAATAAAACTCTACGCCAAGCTTATATTGTTATGATATTGACTGAACATTTATCAGGTTTTAGATTACATGGAGATAAAAAAGAATTAGAACAACTATAATGTAAAACAGATGATTTTTATTCAGAAATGCAGTCTTTGCCACTCAGATTTCAGCTTCCTAAATTCATTGGACTTTGAAATGATTATGCACTCTTCTGTGTATAGAGCATGGGTAAAAAAAATGTTTGAAAATTTTAAACTTTTTCAGTTGAAAACTTTATCAAAAGTAATAATCACTGTAATATATTAAACATTTCATATGTTTCAATGATTATAAATATATTATCACACTTCATCCTGTGAAAATAAGCAGTTCACCTGCTAGTTGATGAAGTAGTCTAATATTTAAGCACACAGTGGAGACATAGGTTTTAAAAATTTAATAGTCAAATAGCTTCAATTTGCGCACAGTTAATCTAGTCTAGGAAACATGAGGGCATTTAACATTATTGTGTTATATAATAAACACGCAAGAGGACAGATATATCAGTCCCATCCAGAGCCAGGAGAGAACTGAGACCAATATGTTGCAGGATAAATACAATTTGCTAAAAATCGACTTTGAATGGATAGTTGAGTTCGCATTGGTCCAGGTTGTCTATTCTAATTTGTTTAATCCAGAGTATCATCCAGCATTTTATTCTAGACAAGATTTTAGAAGTTTAACTGCAAAGGCACATTGGCTGACAATTCTTTAAAAGGATACGGGCATGACTAAAATTGAGAAGCTTTTCAAAAAGAATACTAAATGCTGGGTCCAGTGAGACGTTCATCTCTGTGAAAAATACTCTGATCACAGGGCAGGGTATGAGTCTTGGGTACAGCTTTCACAAATACAACCTGTCGTGTTTTTAATGCTTAGTTGGAAGTGAAGCAGACATCTGACATTTTTATGAGACAAATCCTATGATTGTTTTTTTTGACTTGAAGAATAAAGCACTTCTCACCTTTAATGACCACCTCTCTTTTGTTACTTAAATAAAATAAAACGATTTAAACCAGCTTCAAGGGAGGCCTTGGGAGAGATTGCAATCAATAAGGATTCAAATTGCTAAGACTTCAATGTTTGAAACATTTAAAGGAGAAAGCAATGTGATATTAGGTAAACTAGCAACATGCTTAACAGAGGGTGTTTATACAGCTCATTAAGACAGACCATTAAGTCAATAATGCAATGGCTCTGAGCATTTGTTTTGGGTCTCTAGCTTTTCATACACTAATCTCTGCTTTGCAGTAATTTAACTAATTTTCCCACAAACCAATACAGTAAGCCAGCAAACGAATAGATAATGATGGATCAATGCACCTTGTCACAGGCTCCCACCTCTCCTCAGGTAATTGTCACTTTACAAAGAAACTGAAGCACTGGGATATTAAATACTTGAAGAAATAGAAGAACGAAACTAAGCAAAACAAAAAAGCAGACTAACTCCACCAGGAACATGAGGACAATTCAGAAAATGTATTTGTCTCAGAAATATATTAAAGTTATTTGTTTCACTGATTTACATTTCTCTTCATAATCTATTTTTTCCAAATAGATTCATCTCATGAATTTAAAATGCGTGTCTTATAATCAAAGAAACTTATTCTTTAAACTGTTTTATGGTTGTAACTACTGGCAAGTCCTTATCTTTCTGTTCATTCTTTCAATTAGTTTGCAGGATTTGAAGGGTTGTTTTAGAAATAATGTTAAGAACCTAATAGTTTGCTTAGTACTCTTACGTGTGTGAAATCTTTGCGTTTAAGTCCAGTAGTTTAATTGCAAGATGACATATTCGAAACAGGAACAATGATCACAAACACATAGAAATGACTTCATTGGGGAGGTAAAATAGAGACATAAAATTTATTTCAAAAATACGCAGTGTTTATTTAAAACATACGTGTATTCTTAGAGTTGATGAGTATTAAAGGAAAGAAAAATCCCATGTTTTTTCCTAATGTTTCTTCTTTTGTTATCTAAATAAAAATCTAATGATAAGTTCCAGAGAAGCAGAATTTTCTTTTTTGAAAAGCTAGAAAATGTATCTCTTCTTTTATAAAATGCCAGACACACAGCCCATTATTCTTGTGGCTCACAGAATTCTAGAGTATATTTGCTAAAACTTAAAAGTTCTGAAGTGACTGGAGGAAGGAAGCATGAAAACACTGTGAAAAGTAAAAAATATCCAACCCATTCATAATTGTTAGAAATCTAATTATGATTTGAAAATTCTCGACTTACAAATTTTATTGTCTATTTTAATATTAGGGTACCCATGACACACAATAAGCCAACTTTTCTGAAGCTAAAGTGGACATCCACTTACATATGCATGTTGATTTTGGAGGAAAAATATACATCTTAAGATTGTTGATTCATATAAATAATGTGATGTTTCTATGCTGGTGACTTGGAAAAGATGATTAGTTTCTAATGATGTCTTTATACGGTTGCTATTTCCAATGACTTTATTGTTTGGCTAGGCTAAATATCTTAATTTACATATCTTATATTTCACCTAACAGTGTTTTAAGTTCTGTTGTTATATAAAACTCTGCTTGCTTTGCTGAATTCATAACTATGAGAAGCAACATATTTATGATTAATGATGGAAAATATGCTTCCAAGATGTTTTTATTTGCATTTATAGATATAATTTGCTAAAGGATTTATGTGAGCACTACTCATAAATGTTCCGATCAGATGTTTGCCTATAAAACATTTCTAAATGCCACACTCCACGGGCTAATGAGCTATCCATCTGCAATAGTATCCTGACACATACAGATGGTTTACATTTTAGATCTTTTAGAGATACCTTGATACACTCATGTTTGAGGAAATATCTGGAAAAAGAATAACTTTTTCTGGATAGTTAAGACACTGCAGAGGGTAAAGAAGATGAACGACCCTGACCTATGAATCTACGTTTAATAGGGAGGCTGGAGGTCGGCCTCCGGCATCGAGGCGAGAACGTGCACACGCAGCCAGGGAGGAGGACGGCCCAGCAGCAGAGTGAAAGGGACGCCTGAGAAGCCACGGGCAGGACGAAACGTCATTACAGAAGGTTAGGGCATTCCTGAGAAACTGAAAGACATCCCAGGCAGATTAAAAACGAGTGATAAGTCTGGGTTTTCTCAGTTTATTCTGCTCTGGAGGAATTTTTGTGAATTAATCTCCCCCGCCCTCCCCCAGATCCATAACATCCTGATTCCTGTTTCAGTTGCTTGCTTCCCCCCCCCCGCACCTCTCTCAAACTTTCCATGGCAGTTTGGCTGGTACCGTTATATGTCTTTATTTTGCTCTTTTTCCTCTTTATTTTAGATCTCATTTTTATTATTTAGCTCAACTTTATTTCCTATATTATTTTTGGCATATGGGGGATTTTATGGTAATGAGGTGTGTCAAAGCAAAATATGTTAAACAGGAAAGGCAATAAGACTTTATTTAGTCTATTGTGAACTCCCCTGAAGCAAAGGTGGAGGGCTTCTAAAGAGTAAGGCGAAGAAGTAGAAAAGTATCAGGGGATAATACAGAGAGAAATTGATTAATGGGCACGTTGAGTACATACAGTTATTCCTGAGTTTGCAAATGTTTTACTCTGCGGTTAGGCCGTCTGTCTTTGCTAACTGGCACCCATCATAGTTAGGCTCCTGCCCTACCACAGGGATTGGGAGATAGGGGTGCTGTCCCCGTCTTTGTCCATGTTTAGATTTCAAAGAGCTGGTTCCTAGGTCTCTAAAAAAAGACATTGCCCAGGTTGAAAAACCAGCAGGAGGCTGGAAGAAGATTTATATACATTTCATGGGTCAGAGAAAGAATTTACAATCACAAATTTTCTAAAGTAAATGCTCTCTGAATAGAAAAAGGCCCATAGTCAGTAAGAAACATGTCTGAAGTTCAATCAATGGAAATGTTAAGGCCATCTTGGCCAAATATAGATTAATGTCCAAATATTAAGGTTCATATATGTTGGGCATCAGTTGCCTATTTTATATTTGAATATAAATTCTGCAGCATGCAAGCACATGAATGAGTGTAGATATTTTACACTGGTCTTTAATCTTCTATGTTATTAATTTCATTTCCTACTTGAAGAATTCCATCACCATTTATTAAGCCAAAATTCATCAGTCTTCTCCTTGTACCAAGCATTAAAGCAGTTGAGAAATAGTCCCTCCTCCCAGGGCCTCTCCACTGGTTATAAGAATATTTAGCCTTTAGCTCTTACAGGAAAGGCACCCAGGAGAGAGGGGTGGTGCACTGTGTTATCAGTAACTTCACTACAACTACACAGGTGCTCACACAGTCCAGAAGAATACACGGAGCAGTCACGTGTCCCTCTGCCAGGTGAAATATTCCACTGCACAGAGAATCCACAGTGGCGATGTGCGTGTTGCTCTTCTCTCCTCATAGCCTGGGCATTTTGTTCAAACCTTTAGAGCTGTACTGCACAGTATAGTGGGCAGTAGACACATGTGACCGTAGAGCACTTGAATTGTGACCAGAACAAATTGAGAAGTGCTATAATTGCAAAAGCATGTCAAATTTCAGAAACTTACGTGGTAAAAGTAATATAAAAACAAGTTTGATAATTTTTATATTCGTTGTTTGTTAAAATGTATCTTTCTTCACCTATTTTACATTTTATAATACAGCTACTGGGAATGTTTAAATTGTGCATATGCTATGTATTGTATTTCTATTGTCAGCCAGGCTCTAGAAAGCCGGACTTAGCTTATTCTCAGTCCCTGGGCTATTTCTCTTCTTTATTTTAGTCCCTATTTTGAGAGATCCCTCTTTCATTACTGCTTGCCTCTCTTATTCAAATGCCAGCTGAAATGCCAACTCCTCCCTATAGCATTGGGTTGCTTAACACTAATTTATCATTTATAATGGCTACATATGTGTCATCTTATTCACTAAACAGGCTCCTTCTTGCATCCACATCCTTCCCATGGAGTTTATTATTAAACTCATAGTAAAGCCCAATGAGTATCTATTACATTTCTAAATTCTTATCAAACATCTAGTAGAGAACCCATTTTTCTGATTTATCATCACTTTTCAGTCATTCCATTTGGGGGAGGAAGATGTAAATAACACCTTTAAGTGAGCTGTTTTTCAGAGGTTGGAAAATCCCACCAGCCACCTGGTCCTTAGGCCTCAGTCAAGGGGCTGGAGCACGTTACCAGTTTGGATCTGAAACTGGGTCTGAGATCTTGCTTCTCTAGTGGTACATACACTACATTCAAAGATAGGTTGAGTAGGAAATCTTCTAGTGCATAAAGGAAATGATAATGAGAAGCATATTTTTTATTGATGTGCAAGTTTTTTTTTCTTCACAGAAAGTCTTAGTCAATGTTATGATTGTTCCTTTCTTATAAAAATTATGTCCAAAGGCAGGATTCTATTCATGTAAACTGTCAATAAACATCCCTGATAAACGAGTGAAAGAAATCAGAGTATTCACTGGCAAGCATTTCAACCCCTTGCTGACTTCAAGCGAGTATAATTTAATGGAAACATCAATGACAGAAATATTTCAGTGGTCAATGTGCAGACCTACAAATTACTAAATTCTCCAAGGCCGTGAAGGAATGGTAAAACTCTTCTTTTCAAAATGTTTTGGGTAAATGTGTTGCGAACAGAGTTGCCGCTGGAGGCGTGCATGAAGCAGCTTACTTTGTTCCCTTGTAAAAGGCTAATCGAGGAGCTTAGAGCATCATAAGGATGATCACCTCCTCTGGGGAACAGAAAAGAAGACTTGTTAACCTTTCACATTATCCATTCAGGGCACACAAGGGAATTATACTTGCTGCTAATACTGAAGATGAATAAGCCCTTACACAAACACACTGTGAATGAAGATTTACATGTATAAAGGCAGATTTCGTCATAGGCCTTGGGATGAGGCAGTAGTTACATTCGCTGTCTTCCAACTGGCTGCCCAGCTCTGGGCACCAGCTCATCCATATTGTGCACATCACATAGAGCTGTGTGGGTCTTAGCAAGATGCCAGTGTCAGGACCCTTGCTCAGGGAGACATGTGATAAATTTAAGCTTATTTCACTTTCCTCCAATTTCAAGGATGCCATCGAGCCTATGAGGATTGCAATAGTTAGTAGCTAAATAGTTCTCTTCCAACAAAAGGAACCAATATATTACTTGCTCTGAAAAATGGCATATGTCAGACATGTTAACTCAGAAAAAATTACACTATTTCTGTATTTAAAATTTTAAGAGTATGCTTAAGGCAAGATTTCTCAGTCTTGGCACTGTTAACATTTTGGGCTGAATGATTCCTTTCTGGGGAGGTGGAGATACTGGCCTGCGCGTGGTAGGATGTTTGGCAGCTACTCTCTAGAATCTAGTAGCTGTTGTCCTTGGGTCTTGACAGCCAAAAATGTCTCTGGTCATTGCCAAAATGTCCCTGGGAGAGGATGCAAAATTGCCCCAGTGAGAACCACTGATTTAAATTAATATTTGGCAAAGTTCACTTATACATGTGTACATGTGTGTATAAGTGTTTATACACACAAGTATATTAAGGCTTTACTGAGGTATACAGGTACACACAATCACGTAAGAATTGTGAAATATTGTAAATATCCAAATACTTTATAAAACACATGAAAACAAACTTTGGTGCAGTCACTATCAGGGAAAATCAAGAAGGGACAAAAATGATCTCAAATTACGTATTCATGCTCCAAGGTCTTTATTTTTGGATAAGTATTGCTTCAAATGTTACTATGTTAATTATAAAAGCACTCATCATTATAATTAAACAAAAAACAGTATTCTAAGAATGTTTGTTGAGCAATTCAAATGAACCAGATGCTGTTCAAGTTTGGGCCAGAATAGAGAAATGAAATAAAAGGATTCCTGCCCTCACAAAGTATAGGGGAGCCACATAATCTTCAAATTATTATGCACTCAAATCTGAAATTAACAATTGAGATGTGAGTTCTGAAGACTCATTAAGTTCCCCAAGGAAGCAGGCTAGAATATGTATACTAGTATAACCATACCTATATCTTATGTCATTGACGTTCACATTATCATTTTAGTCAATGACTGAGCTCAGGAAATTTCAACAGAATGTGGGAATAGGTAGTTGGAATCAAGGGAAAGTTGATCTCAGTTATCTGTGGAAGCAGATAATCTCTTGGCTTCAGGTAAGATGACAAGAGGTAAAGAATAGGGATCAGGTTAAGGTAACAAACCCCAGACTAAATCAGCAAGGTGAATAATAATATACACCAAATAAAAAGAAAATTTAATGCCTCATAAAAAGAACTGTGGTTGACCACTGAAGGGACTGTAACAAACTGGTCAACATACAAAGGTAGTCAACATAAGGAACTAGGCCTTAGTACATGTTCTCCATGTCTGGTCTAGGAAAACTGTCAACTTAAAGAGGTGGTCAGTATAGGGAGGTGGAGGTTCTAGTGTGTATATGCACATACAAGAGTTTTAAGTACCGTTTTTATTTTATTTGAAAGAATTTTAAGTTCTGAGCATAAATTTTCCTAGTTAGCCATAATTCATAATAGTGGTTCATAAACATGAGGTACAGGGGCACAATTATATTCACAGTACAGGTTGTCTACCCAATGAGTGCTCTAACTCAATGTAAGCTAACCCCGTGGAATAAATGTCATGACAATATCAAACCTAATATTGATAGCTAATAAGTTATTTCTCACTCCTGCTGAAAGTCCAGTGCAGGTTCAGATTGGGCGGCTGGGGAGTATCCTGGTTCCTTTAGCCCGTCAGATGGAAACTTCACAATCTTGTATCTGAGCTCCTTGAAGGCCAGGGGGATCAAACAGTGGCTCTTCACTGGTCATTTCACTGGACACAGTAGTCACATGGTCCTGCCCAACCTTGTAAAGGAGAAAATTAAATACCTAGAGAATATTAGATTTATCAATGTCTCTGCTACGTATACCAAGATGTTCACAGGACTGTTTGCATAATTTATGACATTTCTGTGTTTGTCACAGAAACAAAAGAGAAGACTAACTGATCACCAGTGTGAACAGGTTAGATGCAGCAATAGAGCGGAACGCTGTAGGGAAGATCCCTGTGTGCTCGTCAGGAAAGAATAAAAAGACGCACTGTTAAGAACAAAAAATAAGATAGTTTCTTATTTCCTACTAAGGTAGTTTCATAGTATGAAACTCTACTAGTGAGATTAGGGATTGAGGATGAAAGGGAGACTTCATTTTATTTTACTTCTTTTTTTCTTGATAGCCTTCTGTTCTTACCTTTTGAATTGTCATTTTTACATATGCATTTAATAAGTATTGCTGAATTAATAGGTTAAGGAAACAGCTTGCATTTTGACTACTCCGAAGGGAAACAATATAAATGTGTGACAATGTCACTCGAGCCCATTAAGGAATCACAGTGCATAAGGAGAGGATCTTTAGAAGCAATAGAAGCTTAGAGCAATTTTAACTTGTTCTCTTTCTTGAGCCTAAAACTGTTCAATGAGCTCAAATCCTGACTGGCATTTCGGCCATCAATTATCACTGTATATTTATAGATATGCTCTTTCTCAGCAATTTCAGAAGGTTAGAGCAAATGTATGTAATCAGTCTATTATTTGCCAGAAGATAAAGTGCCATTGAGGCTTGTGTGATCAAAAGAGAATGGTTCCAAAGATAACTTTGGCACTGGCTGATGTTAAAATGTCAAAAGACAGAGCTTTTCATATAAGATAAATGTATATTTTTGCTTTCCAATCTAGCCGCATTGGGACTTAAAAAAGTCCAGCCATCATGTATGAATATGATTATTGCTGCACCGTCACAGGAGTGTATTATTGGGATTATGTTTCGTAGGAGTGATGGCTTTGTCTTGAGTTACTCATGCTGCCTGGTACACTTGGGAGCAATTCTAAGCCTTAAGAGACGCTTCTTCTGGTCACAAGCTTTCCTCTTTCACCTAATCAATAATTATGCTTCAGTTAGAAATTCAGAGTCACTTTTTCAGTAACACCTTTTCTGACCTCAAGACTGTATCAGGTCCCTCGAGTGGACAATTTCAGCATACTTTACAATTTCCCTTCACTATGCTTATCACACTGACTAAAGACTTGTGTTTGACATGACCCATCTCTCTCATGTGGCTGACTGTAAGCTCCAACTCAGCTTCGCTTGCTGTTGTAAAGCAACAGCATGTCTATCACAGTGGCTGAAACGTAGGCAGTCTCAAAGGAAAGAGTGCAGGAAAATAGACCTGTGTGTGTGTGTGTGTGTGTGTGTGTGTCTGTTTCCTGTCCACATGAATCTACAGGACGCTGGGAGTAACAAAGAGTCATGTCTTCTCTGTCATGTGGAATGAACTCAAAGAGAACAATGTAGTGTGTTAGTTCCAGACCACCCTGAAGGACTTGAGCCAAGCCAAACCCTGCCTTATCTTGCCCAAGTCCAACTGTGGTGCAGTTTTTGGTATAATATCTCAAACTTTGGAAAATATGATGCCACTGGGAGACTGTGTCCACCAGGCTGTCCTATGTGGAGGTGGAGATGGGAAAGATACTGGGATTACATTAACTCCTGACAGGAGGAGTTGAATTTTTCTAAAGAGTGATGAAGGTGTTGACAGTGTGGCTTCAAAACCAAGATTTTGGTCACAGGTACAGGACAAGTGAATAACATGGAGACAGCTAATTAAAATTAGCAGTGGGGTCCAGCTCTGAGGAACACCATAGGAAAGTTTTTACTAAAAGATGCTGATTTTGTGACATTAGCAAACAGAGAAATGTAAAAATGATCTATACAAATTTCAGGCTGATGGGTAAGGAATAACCTTACATTTCATCCATTAGTCAATGTCAAACTGCATAGTTGGGTCAGTTGGAATCATGAAAAGAAAGATGTTGGTATGGTTAAAGAAGGAGGCCTTGTTATACCCCTAGAGGATGTGGGATTGGAGCGTGTGTGTACTTCATCTATCGCTACCAAATTCATTTTCACACTAGATTTTTAAAATACTGGAGCAATATTAATTCTATTATATGACAGAATGCTTTTTCCCAATAATTGCTCTGCGAGAATTAAATGCTAGATCAGCAAACTTGTAGAGTATTCAGTCAATTCAATGTTATGCAAGATTATGCAATTTCTGTGAAGTGGTTCCCAGAGGCTTAGAAAACAGGTTAACTTACTCTTGAATAAGAATTAATTTCTTTATGTTTCCCAGCCTCGTTTGGCTGATTAAGTGTGTAACATGATTAGTTCACCTAGTGTTTTTATTTGATTTAAATATCAAAAAATTAACTCTTAGAAAATGCTAATTCATTTGATATATTTTAGGAACTATTGCAATAGAGGTTTTGATCTTCTCATTTGTCAGGGTTTTCTTTTACTTCCAAATGTGCTTTGATCCATATTTACGTATTTGTATAATTACCACTGACACTTAGGAAAGGTTATTTCATGTTTCTTTAGAAGAGCTTCTCTTGTGAATAAAGGATGTTTGTTCAAGGAACTAAAGAGAATGGCTACAAATCTGCTAGGGAATTTCATTTGGCTTATCCTGTTAAGTATTAATAATATATATGCTTTATTTGGGCTGGACTTTCTTGGTATATAGTTCTTTAAGAATGTGAGAATATAGCAACGTCAGCTACCCAAGATGTAATTCCATTAACTTGTATGGCCAGAACAGTTGCAGACATGTGGGGAATAGTATTCAGCTAATGAATACTTCTGTAGGGAGAGGGGCCTAGAGATGACATCTGAGTCACACAACTCGAGTGGGCAGGGTCGTGATTCCTCTCATCCCTCTCTTTGTGTTGTCTTGGTGCTTGTTTGTGGGAACACTTGGTCTTCCTATGCCACTTTCCTGTTGTCCACCATGGCTTCATTAAGTACATTGTTTGCAAAGTGACCAAATTTAACTATAGAATAGAGGATGATTTGAATTCATAAAAAACAGATTTGTTATTAAATACATTTCACTCATATTCATAATTTCTACTAAAGAAAGACTGTTTTTTAAAACATTATAATGCATTTTTTATTACTTATAAAACATAGTTTTATTTTAACATGAGAAGCTTTAGTAAGTATGAAGAATGACTCCAAATCTCACCGCCTAGATAAAACTGGGAATAGCCTTCTCCAGGTGGCATCACTGCAGACTTCCACCAGCAGGTGAAGGATACTATAAAACACTTTTAGAAACTGTTTCTGAAATGGGAGAAATGGTGCTGCATTGCTATTTCAATTTGTTTCAGTTTTGTTGATGTTCTCTAGCATTATTCAGTGATCATGGCCAAAAATGCTTATTGCACTTAATTTATTTTTAAATATTCTTATTGAATAGCTTTATATTACATGCAGCTCTCAGAACATGAGATTATTGCATACATGCCTAATAATTAAACTTTAATAGCTTGCTTTTAATTATAATTGATGAAATCTGAGAAAACATGAATTGCATTAGTCATACATATTATTCATCAACATACTGTTTTAGATTTCCTTATGAAGATGGAGAATGAAGCAATAGACTCTCACAGGATAAAAGACTTACACCTAAGACATGAAACCATAAAGATTCTTAGAGAGAGTGCAGGGGAAGCACTTGAAGAAATTGGCCTAGGAGAAAACTTTATGAGGAGGACCCCCAGGGAAATTGAAACAATACCAAGAATACATTACTGGGATCTGATCAAACTAAAAAGCTTCTGTACTGTCAAGAACCCAGTTAGTAAAGCAAGTAAACTGCCCTCAGAATGGGAGAGGATATTTGCAGGTTGCATTTCTGACAAAGGTCTAATAACCAGAATCCACAGAGAACTCAAACTTATTAGTAAGGAAAGAACAAGTGATCCCATTTCACTATGAAGCTTCTCTGAAGAAGACAGGTGCATAGTCTACAGACACACGAAAAAATGCTCATCATCTTTAATCATCAGAGAAATGCAAATCAAAACCACTTTGAGATACCATCTAACTCCAGTAAGAGTAGCCCACATCACAAAATCCCAAAACTATAGATGTTGGCATGGATGTGGAGAAAGGGAACACTTCTGCACTGTTGGTGGGAATGCAAGCTAATATGTTCCTTTTGGAAAGAGGTTTGGAGAACACTTAGGGATCTAAAAATTGACCTGCTGTTGGATCATGCAATTCCTCTACTAGGAGTATATCCAAAAGACCAAAAATCACTTTGCAAAAAAGATATTTGCACCAGATTATTCATTGCAGCTCAATTCATAGTTTCCAAGTCATGGAAGAAGCCCAAGTGCCCATCCACCCATGAATGGATTAAAAAATTGTGGTGTATGTATACCATGGAATACTACACAGCCTTCAAAAAAAGATGGAGATTTTACCTCTTTTATGTTTACATGGAGGGACCTGGAACATATTCTCCTGAGTAAAGTATCTCAAGAATGAAGAAAAAGTATCCAATGTACTCAGTACTTCTATGAAACCAACTTATATTTACTCACACTTTCTTTTTTTGGGGGGAGGGCAGTTTTTGGCCAGGGCTGGGTTTGAACCTGCCACATCTGGCATATGGGGTCAGGGCCATACTCTGTTGAGCCACAGGCACCACCATACTCACACTTTCTTATGAAAGATAGAACACAACTATAGCCCAGGATGATGATGAAAAGAAATGGAGTGGGAAAGGAGGGGAAAGGGGAGGTTTGATCAAGGGAGAGTAAACGGCAGGACCACACCAAGGGAGCATATTGCAAGGGTACAAGTCCGATCTATCAAGTGCAGAACATAAATGTCTTAACACAATAATCAAGTACATGAGGCAAAAACTATATTAGTTTGATGTAAGCAAATCAAATTGTATAAAAAAAACACATTGTACCCCGCATATGCAGAAATGTATTCATTATCTATGTGTATATGACTTAATAAAAAAAAAAGAAAGAAAGAAAGAAAGAAACTATACCAGTGGTTCTCAAAGTGGGATTCCCCAGACTAGTAGTATCAGCCTCACCTGGGAAGTTATTAGAAATGCAAGTTTGGGGACCCCATGAACTATAAGTTAGAATCCAGAAATCTGTGTTTTGATAGAATGATTCTGATGCACCAAGTTGAAGGTGGACCACTGGGCTAAACCAATGATGAAGAGTTCACCTCAGGTGCTCCCTGAGCAACTTTTCTCATCTCAGCCCCACTGCTGCCAATGTCGCTGTGCGTGTTTTCTCCTTTCCCTTTTTTTCCTCTTTCTCACTCGTAGAAGTTCTGTTTCTTTGTGCCTTTATTTTTTTAATCTTTCCCAAACAATAGCTTCACTAATGCATTACTACATGTGGAGAATCTATTAACTTTTAAGATAAAAAGTTCATTTGCTAAATTTTTCCCATATGTTCAAACTCATAAAATACTTGTTCTGACTGCTATGATACAAACAAGAAACATATTACTCAATTTGGCATCACTTTCTGAATACTTTTGTGGTCCTGCATTAGCACAGATCTTTGACACTTTATTAAAATCTAAAATATTCCAGGCTAGTTGTCATGGTAGTAGACATAATGTATGTCAAGATTTTTAAGTTAAAAATCTTAATGTAAAGCATATTTATTCCTAAAGTCAGGAAGAGGAATTAGAGCATTATTACTACCACTGTTATTAAAATTGTTCATGTTAGTATCTTTACGTGTATTGTCTCTTTCAATCGTTACAATGATTCTCTGAGGTAGGACCTGCTACTATTCTTGTTCTGCTGAAATATTTATAAGTCTGCTGAAATATACATTAAAAAATAATTGGCAAAATAAAACATAATTGGAAAAACACTCAAATTTAAAATTTGTAAAATTGTAATTAATGTTTTACTCATCATGATTCTAAGTAGAGTTTAGATAAATCTGAAGGATTTTGGTGAAGTAAATTTATTAAATAATTTTCATGTTTGATTTTTATAAATTCCCATGGAACCCACTATTGTACTATTTAAATGGGGTTCTTTAACAGTTTTTATTCTAAAATGTTTTAAAATGCAGATTTTCCTTCTATTTAAATAATTATTTGGGAAGATTATTTATGTCTTAAAGAACTATAACTATGTTGTTACGAATTTGGGCATTTCCTCCTAAGCTAGGAAGTTTTTTTTTTTTTGAGACAGAGTCTCACTGTATCACCCTCGGTAGAGTGTTGTAGTATCACAGCAACCTTAAACTCTTGGACCAATGTGAATCTCTTGCCTCAGCCTCCCAAGTAGCTGGGACTACAGGCATCTGCCACAATGCATGACTATTTGTTGTTGTTGTTGTTGCAGTTGTCATTGTTGTTTAGCTGGCTTGGGCCAGGTTCAAACCTGCCAGCCTTGGTGTATGTGGCTGGTGGTGTAACCACTGTGTTATGTGCGCTGAGCAGGAAGTTTCAACCAACTTACCAGTTTTTAAGTGTTGAGGGGCTATAAATTCTTAATTTCAAAGACTGGTACTACATTTGAAAGTTCAACAAAGAATAAGAAAATGGAGCTCATTCTTCCAAAAATTAATTCACTTTGGTTCCCGAAAGTTAATCCAAATTTCAAAAGAACGCAAGAATATACTGCCTATTTATTGTGTTACTTTATGAACTAATGCTTTTTTTTGAGAAATTTTATTTTTTATTTATTTTTATGTATTTTTATTTATTTATTTTTTTATTAAATCATAGCTGTGTACATTAGTGCAATCAAGGGGTACAGTGTGCTGGCTTCATATACAATCTGAAATGTTTTTATCAAACTGTTTAACATAGCCTTCATGGCATTTTCTTAGTTATTGTATGAAGACATTTGTATTCTGCATTTAGTAAGTTTCGCCTGTACCCTTCTAAGATGCACCATAGGTGTGGC
>CAUYRH010171672.1:0-19076 GCA_963574655.1 Perodicticus potto | reverse complement strand
TGCGGCCACTAGGTACCACCAGAAGAAGAAAGCAGAGCAGGAAGCCCTTGCTGGTGAATGCAAAGAGCTGGAAAAGAAGAATGAGGCTCTGAAAGAGAAGGCAGATTCCCTGGCCAAGGAGATCCAGTACCTGAAAGATTTGATTGAAGAGGTCCGCAAAGCAAGGGGGAAGAAAAGGGTCCCCTAGTTAGGGCAGTCAGGAGTGTTGTGTGCTTGTACAGTCTCCAGTGCTGAAGCTGTGTGTTATAATAAATTATTTTGTAGTATGAAAACAAAATATTTTCTAATTTCTTTTGTCTTTATTAATCCATGTATTATTTAGAAATATGTTAATTTCCATCAATAGGGAATTTTCTCAGATATCTATTATTGACATTTGATTTAATTTTATTGTGGTCAGAGATTTTTCATTTTTAATTCTTCTCAAATTATTATTTTTAATAACGCCTATTTGTGGTGAATGTTACACATGTACTTATGCATGTGTTTTCAGTTAGGTGGATTAAATGTTCTACAGCTGCCAATTAAACTAATGCAGTTGATAGTATTATTCAGGTCATCTATGTCTTGTTATATCAGTTCAGGTAGCAGTGCTGAAATATCCATATGTGATTGTGGGTTTTCTATTTCCTTTTTGGTTGTTAGTTTTTGCTTTATATATCTTGAGTCACTGTTATTCAACACACCCATATTTAGAATTCTCCTGTTGTCTTCTTGATGATTTGACCCTTTTATCACTATGAAATGTTCCTCTTTCTCTCTGGCAACATATATGTATAATCACTCTCACTTGTGCCCAATATTTGTATAGTACAGCTTTTCTACCTTTCTAGTTTTTAAATTTAACTATCTTTAGAGTGTTTTACTGCTAGATGTATAATGTTCTTATTGTTTAAGTCTATCTGATAATCTCTGCCCTTTAATTAGGGTTTAGATCATTTATAGTTAATATAATTAGTGATGTGTTTGGGTTTACATTTATTATCTTGCTATTTTTTATTTGTCCTGTTCTGTGTGTATGTGTGTGTATATATAAATACACACATACATATACATATATATATATTATATATATACATTTTTTTTTGGCTGGGGCTGGTTTGAGCCCGCAACCTCTGGCATATGGGGCCAGCGCTCTACTCCTTTGAGCCACAGGCGCTGCCCTTTTTAAAAAATATTTTTAGTGGTTGCTCTGGAGTTTATAACATGCATTTTTAATTTATCACAGCCTATCTTACAGATACCTCCTTTTGTTTCTTAATTCACTGTGAAGTCCTTAGTCTCCTTTGCTAATTCTTCCTTTTCTTTATTTCATTTGTAAATGTAAGGGTGGGCCTAGTATTCAGACCCCATCCTTCTCTCTTCTTTATCTACTTTCTGAGTAATTTCATCTAGTCCTATGGTTTTGAGTAGTATCTTTAAGTACTAACTTTTAACCTGAGGTCCAGTTATCCAATTGTTTAAATGACACTATCCCTTGGATGTCCAATAGATACCTCAACACATCTGAACTAGAGCTCTTGATTTTCTCTCTCAATACTTCCCTGCCCTCTCCCTACTCAGTGTGCCATATTTCAGTTAATAGTATCACTCAGAGTTGTTCAGGAGTTAGGTGTGAAACCTGTATTGTTTTCATCTCTGATACTCAATTTATCAGTAAATCTAATAGGTTCTATTCCCAATATAATTGTTTATCACCTCTGCTGTTGCCACCTGAGTTTAAGCCACCACTATCTCTTACTTGGGCTCACTAAAACACTGTCCTAACTAATATCCTTTCTTTCATTCTTGCTTCCTACAGTCTATTCTCTACATACTAGAAAATAATCTTTTAAAAAAAGATTTACATCTGCCCTTCAGATGTGTCACTCCCTTGCTTAAAACCTTCCAGTGTCTTTCCACCTCACAATAAGAATCTAGAGTCCTTTTAGCCTAGATGGTCCTAAAACAATTTGGCCCTGGCCTGTCTTTCTGGTTTCATCTTCTATTATGCTTTCCACACTTAATACACTGCAGTTACTGCTCTCACTATTCTTAAAAATAAGTTAATCTTGTTCCTGCCTGAAGGCCTTTATACCCTTCTGTCTGCCTGGTATCTTCATAGTTCACTCCTCATTTACATCCCAGCTTAAACATCTCCACAGACCAATCTATCTAAAATACTTTCCCACACTCAAGTCATTATCTATAATACTCTGCTTTACTTTCTTGATAGGATTTATTCATTTACTTGTTTTTGTTGTCTTCCTTCTGAGAATGTAAGTAGGCACATTGTTCTGTACAATGCAGCATCCTCACACCAAGGACAGTATCCAGCATATACTAAGGGCTCAGTAACTATGTGTTTATGAAACAAATCCCTCACATCAGGCTTTTTATTTTTTAAGGAAAAGAATATTTTGGAACCAATAGACTAAAAACATAAGTGAAATTTTACTTTCTCCTGGTCCTTTCTCAGAATGTGAATTAAATCTTCTTGTTAGATGCAATTCTCTTTATTAGTAGCCTTCAGGTTCAGGTTGTGTCCATGAAAAGATTTCTTGACTGAGTGACTTACCAGACTAATTTGTCCTGAAGTAGGTAATGATCATTCGCCCATGTTCTGTTAGACAATGCTGTAATGTTCCATTCATGGTTTTCATGGGATATTGTTGGTATGTTGTCAAAGCCTGAAGGAGCCCCAAATCATTCTTCAGGAAGTCCTAAGAAATTTCCTACTTCCTAGACTTCCACACTGCACTGGGCTGTCAGATGTTTCTTTTTTATCCTAATATTGCCCCAGAACATCCTTTTTTTTTTTTTTTTAATTTATTTTTTTGAGACAGAGCCTCACGCTGTCACCTTGGATAGAGTGCTGTGGCATCACAGCTCACGGCAACCTCTAATTCCTGGGCTGGAGCGAGTCTCCTGCCTCCGCCTCCCAAGTAGCTGGGACTACAGGCGCCCGCCACAACGCTCGGCCATTTTTTGGTTGCAGCCGTCATTGTTGTTTGGCCGGCCTGGGCTGGATTCGAACCCGCCAGCTCAGGTGTACGTGGCTGGCACCTTAGCCCACTGAGCCACAGGCGCCGAGCCAGAACATCCTCTTTATTGAGATGGTACAGATGACATAAGACTAAGGAGCCTCAATCTATTATTCGTGGATATTTGTCCCCATAACTTTCAAGGAAGGGCCAGGGTACAATAGGCAAGTGGAAGGGCTGTAAGAGAAAAAAAAAAGTTTTCAAATCTTCTGTGCATTGCAAAAGATGAAGTTAAGGAGCTCCTCATTTGCCCAAGTTGTCAACATACCAAACTAAACTGGTAGTAAAAACAAGGCTGTTAGAAAGAAATTATTTGGACAATATTCAGAAAACAAGGATAGGGTTGGCATAGGGTAGGCAGAAAGAAGGAGATGAAGGTGAGCCCCTCACGATCCACTAGAGAAAGACTACTGGAAATCCTATAGGAGCTGCTGCCACCAATGCACAATTTTTGTTAATTATCTCAATTGTGGCTGTTATCCCCTTAATGAGAAACACAACTTTACTTCTAAGCAGGCAGTGAGGCTGGCAGAAAGCTGAAACCTGAAAATCAGCAGATACCAGGTTGCATAGAGCCATTTCTATTGAAATTAAGCCACATCTAAAACACAGAGAGAGGACTCCAAATAGCTTCAGACAGCAGCTAACCAGGCAGGGCCCTCACCATGCACCGAATGGACGCTCTCTGGACTGGTCGAAAGAGGCCCAAATCACAAGTGCTCATTTCAATAATGTAAGAAAATAAACATGGGGCTTATTTATAGCACAGGAAAGGGACTGGGGCAAAAGAACTGCTCATTTGGTAATCCACCCTGATGGGGCCAGATAGGATCCAGACCCCCAGGCTCTCTGGTAACAGGGTAAGTAGAAATAGGGGCCGGAAGATGGCTGCCTGCCAGTATCACCAGATATAATCTAGTAAAAGTCCTGGTTAAGAGAAGGGGAAGAGATCTGACACATCTTCCCATCTTGTCATCCTAGGTCTAAGTGCTCTTGTTACCTCTAATTCCTGGTTGAGGAAACTAAGGCATGGGAGTGGATTCCCTCACGGTCCGAAAAGGCCCAGAGTACAACTCAAGGGAAGTTACTAGAAGAAAAGGAAATGAAAAACTCCTTGCTTTCTCTACCTTGGAGAAGATGGGGTTAATGGAACTCTCATTTACAGCTGGAACTAAAACATACACAGTACACCCTCTCTAAGTTGACTACCCAAGGGACCATGACAGGATGGTCAACATAAGAAACTAGGCCCACCGAACACATGTGGTGCATGCATGTATTAGTCAACATATGGAGGGGGTCAACTATGGAGGTTCTACTGTATTTTAGAGTCGTAGGTCACTGATGGGACTCATTCCATCTTACAAACCTCAAGAACTCTTGCCAGAACTGGGGCTCCTCAAGATTAGGACAGCATCTTTGTCAACTCTTTATCCCCTTGGCCTACCACATTGCCTGGCAAAGAATATAGTCTGATGAATGAGTGAAGAAATGCTCTCTTTCCTTACCTGGATCAGTAACAAGTTGTTCAGCTGTGCTCAACAGAAAATCAAATGTTCCTTGAGTTTAAAATGTTTGTGTGTAGGGAAGCATTTGTGGCTCAGTGGGTAGGGTGCCAGCCCTATATACTTAGGGTGGCGGGTTCGAACCTGGCCAAAATGCAACAAAAAAATAGCCAGGCATTGTGGCAGGCACCTGTAGTCCCAGCTACTTGGGAGGTGGAGGCAAAAGAATTGCCCAAGCCCAGGTGTTGGAGGTTGCTGTGAGCTGTGACGCCATGGTACTCTACCAAAGGTGATAAAGTGAGACTCTGTCTCTATAAAAAAATAAACAAAATAAAATGCTTGTGTGTAGTAGCCAATGATTTAAGTTTGAAACTATAAATAAAAATCAAAACAAGTATGTTCTGAAGGGAGAACTCTATATGGTGGCAAGGCCCAAATGGTTGGTCCAAGATATATGGGTCTCTGTTCTGTTGGCAGCTCTTACCCCATGTGCAGTTCCTGAGATGTTGAGGACAAGATAGGTCTTTGCTGAGGAAGCCTCCAGCAGACACGGTTGCCTGGTACCTCCTAAGAGCCATCTTATCTTCTGCCTGATAGCTCTGTGCCTAGCTGGAAGAGATGCAACCAGGGGTCCAAACAATTGAGAGAAGAAAGGAAAAAGCTCTACCCTAAGGTAGAGCTGGTAGTTTGTTTCCAAACTTAAGGAAACAAAATGCCAGACTCAGATCCTGGTGACTCAAATATATCTTGAAAAAAAAAAAAAAGGCCTGGAAAGCTAAGAAAGGCCAAAGTTTTCCTAGTTATCTTCCCCTTGCTGCCAGCAATGGTGAGCCAAAAATTAAAAATCCATCGCACATCCTTTTACTCTGGGAACCACAGAGGCCTGGGTATCCCTAATACTCCATTTCATGGAGGTGAAAGAGAGGCTGTGGGCTGAATTTAGAATGCCCTTGCTCAATCTTCTGATAAACTCACAGCTCCCACGCTAAGGAGAGAAGAAAACCTTAAAATTGAGAGTGGGTCCTGCCTGACTTTCTGCTACCAAGAGAAGCTCAGTAAAGCCTGTTCACAGATGGTTAGTCCATGCATGGTTGGAATAATTGGGTCAAGCATTGTCTTTGTTTTATTCAGAAATAGAGAAGTGGTGAGTACTAAACACAAGGCTAAGATAGGAACCTAAGGGTTTGGTCAGAGTTGGGGGTGAGGTGGGTAGGGATAGGCCCCACAGGTTTCATATGCCTCCAAGCCCTGCAGTGGAAAGCTCAAGTTGCTTCCAAAGTCTTCCTGGATGGAAGCTGCCTGCCAAATGGTTGGCACTCCCTGCCAGAATTGCTCCTCAGGAAGTGGTGAGAGGAGGTCTGGGACCAGTTGAGCATTCTCTGTCTCTTCTCTCCTTGCCAGGGCTGCTTGGGAAACTGCCTGCTGTGGCTTCTCTTGCTGCAACAGAACTACCTGAGCCAAGAGAAATGGAAAAAGTAGCCTAACCCAAGAGATGCTACAAAACAAAGGAAACCCATCACCAAACTCAGGATCGGTTGCTGATGGGAAACTTCCAACACTGAAAGCCTTTGCTCTGTCAGCTGGGTTCTCACAGGATCTCCTGACTACCAAGCCAGAAAGAGCCTTCCCCAAACCCAAGCACTTCCAAAACCCAGTCTCTGCTGCGTCTACTTCTTGATTACTACCTGGCTGAAAACCCTCAAGGGTTCTTGAATTTTAACCCAAATTTACAACTTCAGAAGCTATATTGAGAATCTGTTATCTTTCAATGATAAGGATACCCCAGTCTCCTTGCTGGTTTGGTGAGACAAACATTCTGGAAGAAGCTGGGATTGCAGGATTATTTAGCAACTCCTTCAGCTAATGAGAGTGAAGAAGGAGCCTGCCCTATCCAGCTCTCAGGCCTGATAAGCAGGGCCAGTATACTGCTAACTTTTCTCCAAAAGCAGCAGAGAAAAATCATGTGTTGAAAGCATAGTAGAAAGTACATGAGGCTTTGGCAGAGAAGCCAGAATAGTCAGTTTTGAACTTGATGACACTGAGTGAGAGGAGACAGTAGAGCATCACTGGCAGGAAAGAACCAGGAATTTTGAAAACTGATGTTGCTATTTTTCTCTTTAATTCTCCTAGAAAAGGAAGGTTTTGCCTAACATGTGTGAGGCTTGGTAAAATGCGTAAGATAAAAATATTAACTATCTAATGTTAATCAGTAAAGAAAGTATTTTCAACCTTGGCATGCCTGGTCCGGGACAAAGGCAGTGACTCAGCGCAGACCTTTGGGCCAGCACAAGTCTGTCTTCTCTATAGGCCAGTAGTACGCAGTTTCTTTAAAAGGATTTAATCTAAAATCAGCTGTTGTCTGCTGTAGGACAGAACATGACATTTTAATTAGCATTATTGTTCCACTTCTGAAGCCAGACCCTGTGGCATCCCAAGGGTAAATCATTCTGACCCAGGCTTATGGGTGAAGCTTGCTGGTTAGCAGCTCAGAAATACACTAATGAGGGGGTAGAGTCCCTAGACCCCTCTGAATCCATGAATCATGATCACCTGCTACATTCCTGTCTTGAACTCCTAGCGGGACTGTACCATCTCTCTGTTCATAAGGTAGAAGAGCTTTGAGGTTTGCTTCAAGTGCCCAGGAAGGCAAACTCCTATATTATAATCTGTTTTATGCTATGTTGCAAGATCTAACCCAAAATATTACTGGGAGAACTGAGGTACTTCACATGGCGTTTTAATGCCTTTCAAGCCCAATGAGTCCTAAGAAGACGATCAAGTCACACAACTCCTGAGGTTTCACAATGGCCTCAGATGAAAGCTCTTTTTCTAAATCAAAGGGCTAATAAGTTTTTTGTTTTTTTTTTTAAAGACATGTATCCTTTGGGAAGGAAACTGGATTAGAAACCAGCTATAGGTAGTATATTCAGTGATAAGCCAAAGAACAGAAATATCTGAAGAAGCGAGGATGAAAGGACACATATGTAATGCTGGCATAGTCTGTGGCTTTTAGCAGGGACTTAACCATGAGGCTGGCCCCATATCTTGGAAAATAAACTAGAGAATGCCATAACACGTCAGAGGCACTCATTGTCCTCATCAGCTTCTGGTGTCTGGAAGGCAGCAGAGAAATCCCTTTTTCTTGCTTTCTAATCATCCCATCTCCAGTACTTTGAGACCAAAATGCCTTGCAGTATCTCCTACTGACCAGTGCATGTTAACCTGATCAAAAGGTTAAGCACTGGAGCACCTGTGTTTGTAGCTGTCATACCCTGGACCAATCACAGCTTCAGTATCTGCATCTCCAAAAAGAGCTGGACAAGATGATCGCTCATCCTTGTAGGCAGTAACAGCCCGTGATTCCATTACTCCTTAAATATGGAAAAAGATAAAATGCATAATTTCTACTTTCAATTTTGCTACTTCTGAAATTTTGCCCTCTCAAAGTCTGTGGAACACATCCGAAGAGGCTCTTGATAAGACTACAGCTTACAGCTTGGTCACCTTCATGTCACGTGGTAGAACAATGGGTGGTGTATGAGTGACTTTGACTGGCATATAGCTAGGTTTCAGTAACGATATCCATATTCTAAGCAAACTGTTATGTATTTCGTGTTCTGGGGACATATGTTATGGCTAAAGCCCAAACTGTGGCTAATCTTAATATTAGAGCCAGATAAATCTGTTTCGAATCCATAACATTTAACATTTGCCAGAGTAGATTTGTTCATCAACTGGGCTTAAAGAGGTATAATTCACACATGTGCAGTATTAGTAAATGCTGAAATTTAATGATTTAAATATACCGGCAACTGTTGCAAAGCCGCTGTTATAGCAGCATTTAACGTTAGCCAGAACCTTCCTGGTTAATGTTAAGTTTATACCAAAAGAATGAGGGAAATTTTGGCATCCCCTTGGGGTAGGAGGTCACAACTCCCTCAACTTTTACAACAGGTACCAGCTACAGCAACTCAGTGTATGGCTATTAGAAACTCTGTTTTTCCCTAAGAGTATCTATAAAACATTGACTGGATCTAATCAAGAAGCAAATGGATTCCTCTGGAGGTTTCTGGAGTCATCTTCTCTTAGAATGTTTATGATTTTGGGCTTTCTTTGTGCTTGATGCACATGGTACCAGATATTCCTTTTGGCTACGTGTCTTCACAGGTAGGCAAAAGACTCATTGGGCCAGAAGATGAAATGAAATTACATAGAAGACAAAAGACGGTTCCCTGGACTATCAAGAATCAGTATTTAAGACACAGCAGAAAAAGGAATAAAAAATAATTTTAATCATATTTAAAAAACCAAACCAGTTAGGAGTAGTTCATGGCACTGACAGATTCTGACTCGGCTGTCTGAGCTCTTCCTCTGCATGAGTCCAGAGCCCCAGGTGCCAAGGCATTTCTCAAAGCCCACCAAGATGTTTGGGTTTTGCAACAAATTCTGGGCTTGGCTGTTTCTCAAAAAGACTCACTGATGTAAAATAAAAATGAGGTATGGTACCTTTCACAGGATTCTCTGAATCTAAAATGAGTTAATAGGTTTCTCTTCTCCAGCAGTCTTATAGTCAGTGAAGTTTCCCTTCCCATTGTTACACTGGAACTGAAAATGAAGGAAGCCTGAGCTGGATTTAAATCTGGAGCATGCCACAGGGCTTCCATTTGGCATTTTCTAAAAGAATCCATCAGAGATTATAAAAAACACAAAAACAGAGGCTGCACGGGTGTTTAGATATTCTTTCTAGGTTCCTGCTCTAGAGAAAGCAGGTTAGGTGGGTAGATGTCAAGATCCAGGAGGTCACCTTCCATCCTAAACCTCCTACCCTGGTATCAGAGCGTTAGGAGGCCTTGTTCTATCCCTCTGTCCGAGCCTTACATTCAGACCTCCACCATCAGCATGTTTCATAAGCTGCCAATGTTGGGGAAGCTCTTCAGTTTCTCAGGAAAGTCGTCTTTGTACAGGACAGGGTCAGCTCGATGTTCCACCACCTTGAGAGGCATGGTCCCAAAGACTGAAGCAAACTTGTTGATGCACTCAGACCTGTGGGATTTGAGAAAGAGGGAAAGGAGTTGGGCAGAATGAGAAGGATGGGGGCAGAAAGAAAATGTTCAAAGAGGCTGAGCGATGACAGCAAAATACATATTTAACATCAACAAAACCCCACCAAGTCCCAGTCTGTTTCCAGGTTCTGACAAAGTGAAGAGGTTTGGATAAAAGAGGTGAGCTAGGGGACTTAGACTATTAGTTCAGTGGGAGAACGTGAACAGGAGATGCTGTTAGGAGGCCCTGGGCCTGCAGAGGTCAGAATATCTGTTCCCCTCCCCCTCAAATTCCAGTCATTCTTCCAGCTCAGTATGAGCAGGCCTCAAACCAAGGTGGATTAGCTGCCAGCAATTCTTAACCCCATCTCTGCCAGCTAAAGAGAAGGCAAAGGATAAAAAGGAAAAAGCTATTTGGCTCTGAAGCTTACTGAAGTTTAAAAGTTAGAAGGGAGGATCTTACCCATGGAGTAATGGAAGGCAAAGGAAGATGATGGGGCAGTGAACCTGAATGTCACACATGAAACTCTTCGTTCATTCAACCAACATTTATAGAAGGCCTGTAAGTGGCAATCTCTGGAAGTCATCACCTTGCACAAGCTCTTCTGTGAGAGCTTCAGTTCACATAGGACTATCTTCATAATTTTCATAATTTCTGCCAATCCATGTTAGAACCAGCAGTAGCAACCAATGTGGTGCCAGAACAACACAGCACTGCTACAGGAGGGGAGGGGCTGGCAGCCTCCTCCACTCCACCCTCAAAGCCTGTGAGCAGCCTCCTCAGAGGTGAGGGTCAGGCATGTTTGGAGGATGGTTGTGGTCAATCAGGCCAACTGAGTGTGACAGCTGGGTAATGAGGACGCTTCAGCACCAGACCAGAGGGGAAAAATGAGCCTGGAAAAGCTGCTTTTGAAGTCAAGGGGACCTCAAGAAGAACTCAAGGATGGATTTCAGAAAGGTCAATACTCTCTCTCCTCAGTCAGGCCTGTGCATCTGCGAGAGCTACAGTGAGAACAGATTAATCCTAGGCTACCCGGTACCACGCCTGAGCTGGATGTCAAGACACAGGCCAGAAGTCTCTTCTGTCCTCCGAGATACTGCAAACATTGTTTCAGATTATTTTAATCAAAAAGTTTTTATTCAAGTGCTATTGGCCTTTAGGAAGAAATCAATTAACAAAGAAGACTGTCATTATCAATTCTTTTCTCTTGGTCATTATTTTTTCTAAAAAAATGTGTTACCATTTCATTTTGAGCTTTTAGTTAACATCACTGTGCCTGCCAACACCACCAATTACACATTCCAACATTTATTATGAATAAATAACTCACCAATGTATTATATGTCGATAACTCACCCAATCCTCACAACAACCCTATGAGAAAACTGGGATACAGACAGGCCAAGAGACGGGTCCTTAGGTCAAACAATTAGGAAGTGCCAGAGCCAAACAAAGGCATTCTGGCTCCTGGGGCTAAAGTCTTACGAAACAATGCAAATTTATTTATTAACATAATTGGAGGGTACAATGGAAGAGGCTGAAATTAACAACAGTTGGGAAGGACAGATAATTTACATACATATCTCAGAGATCCCTTAAAGAACAGTTCTCAACCTGTCGTGACCCCCAGGAACTGTATTAAAGGGCCACCGCATTAGGAAGGTTGAGAACCACTGCCTTGAAGTATTTTTCTCCCATCCTCAACCCTCCCCTTACCCAAAGGTTGAATTTATAGTGGCCTCAAACTATGGATTAAGAAATTAAGGTTCAAACAGCTAAAATAACTTTTCTAAGGACTCAGAGCCAGAAAGTGGTGGAACTGGGTTTCAAACCCAGGCTTGTACTGGCAATAAAGACTTTGCTCTTTGTATCACAAGCCATACTCGCCAGTTCCTGAGCATCCCTCCTGCTGGTAGTATTTTGAGACTCAGGAGGTGGTGCTCATAGGTTCCAAATTAAGGTGAGACTGGGGAAAAGAACGAAGGGTTTTAATAAAAAGATATAACCAAGTACTGGGCAATAGCTTCCCTCTCTTTGAACAGTGGGGCAAAGCAGTGGCAGACAAAGTGAAATCTCCACAAAGTTTTACTTTTGACATAAACATGGGCAGATTATTCTAGTTTCCAGTTACTGTGCACACAGACTGCGGCCAGCCATGCTCAGTTGTGTCCAGTGCAGGTACTAGCAAGTAGGTATTAAAGAAGAATCCTGGTTCCTGGCAGAGGACTGTGGCTCCACAGCCCCACGGAGAGTATTGAGGACAATGTCTCCCTTCTTTTTCTTTTCGGTGTGTGTATGGGGTTCCCATAGAAACTTTGGCCACATTTTGCGTTGTTTTCCAGTAATGCTTGACAATTTTTATGAGGAGATAAAAAACCCCACAAGGATACAGAATTTTAAATAAAATGAAAATGAATAAAATAAACTTTGGAGTAGGACTATTCCCTTTCCCTACCTTATGCTGAATGAGGTACAACAGCTTGGGACATTTAGGCAAGGGCAAGATCATGAAGAAAGAAATCTTCCTGACCCTTGCATGGTCTGAAAACAGGAGTCACCATTTTTCCCTCTCTTGAGAGTAGAGTGGATGAGAAAGAGCTGGAGACTTTGGAATGTCCCAGTTTCCTCTCCTGGGCCTACCGATAACAAGGTGAATAATGTCCTGCCACTCAGAGCCACCTCAGTTTCTCCATTTGTCAAATAAGAATAGTTTCTTTATTAGAGATAATCCACATTAAGCATTACTGGCCAGTCACAAATTGTTCTTTAAAAATGTGGCTTTTACCCTTTAAGACTTAAGGCCATTCTTTCACTACTTTCAGCTCCTCCCTAAAACAATGTTTACTGAATCAACTGGGGCTCTAATCCCAAAGGACAACACAGCCCAGCAAGGGACTTCTTGAGCCTGAGGGAGAGGTGCAGCCTGAACAAGGGGGACAGCTTTCTCAGGCCACTTCCCATATGTAGTCAGTCCTGTCTCATTCATGAAAAAAAGTACTGGGGCCTCCCAAGCTAGGGAACGGTCTTCTGGGGCATAATCAATCCCACTCCAAGAGTCACTGGAGTAATGAAAGGGTCTGGGAAGGAAAGGACTCTAAGTTTTCTATTTTCCTTTCAAACACACACTTAAGTAATCAGGAGCCTTTAGGACTAAGGCTGGGCAAACATGGAAGGAAACTAACATTACCAGGCTTTCGTATATTATTACTTCATTCTTCTTCACCACATAACAGGATTGGTACAAAAAGATGCTCAATAAATACCTGTTGAACCTATGAATAGACATTGCAATTTGATAGATATTAATATCCTTATTTTAGGAGTTAAGAAGATTGACGTTTGGATAAGGTAAGTCAACTCCCTTAGGTTAGACTTAGTAAGTGGCAAACTCATAACCTGAACAAAGACTGGTCTAAATTCATACCATGTTATTTTTTCCTAATCAGCGCTGTCTGCCATATCACCCTTGGATGGTGGGTAGTAAAAAGCTACTCTCCTACACAACTGACATTTCTGATCCCAGGCCCCAAATATAGGAATAAATAATCTTATTGAACCACGAAACCCAACACAAGGTCATACACTTGTAAACTGTAAAGCACTTTCACTGTCTTGGGTAAATGTATATTCCGTAAAGGGAACTATTAAAAAGCAAAACAAATGAACAGTTCTACTACAGATGTGACTTTATCTCTTTGTCTACCCAAGATGGCTTAAATCATGCCTTCCTTCCTCCCAGTCTAAACAATGTATTTAATAATTCAGTGATTCAGTCTTTTTTTTGAGACAGAGTCTCACTCTGTGGCCCTGGGGAGAGTGCCATGGTGTTATAGCTCACAGCAACCTCAAACTCTTAGGCTTGAGCAATCCTTTTGCCTCAGCCTACTCAGGAGCCGGGACTACAGGTACCCGTCACAATGCCCGGCTAATTTTTCTGTTTTTAGTAGAGACGGGGTCTCGCTCTAGCTCAAGCTGGTCTCAAACTCCTGAGCTCAAGCAATCCACCTACCTTGGTCTCCCAGAGTGCTAAGATTACAGGCCATGAGCCCCTGTACCCAGCCTAGTGGCTCAATCTTTAACCCAAATAGTTCTGCTCACATTTGCTAATTTATTTCAGGATTGATTTCCTTATTAAATTACTCACGAAGGTAATTTAATCCATTACCTTTACTTCCTCACCACTGACTTGTACTCTATGACCTTTTGGCTTTATTACTTTATCCCACTACCACTACTATTAATATTATTATTGTTGTTGCTATTATTATTCAGAGATGGGTCTTGCTCTGTCAACACAGGCCACTGTGCAGTGGTGAGATCATAGCTCACTGCAGCCTCAAACTCCCAGGCTCAAGCAATCCTCCTACCTCAGCCTCCTGAGTAGCTGTGACTATAGGTATGTGCCACTATAACTGGCCATTACTTTTTGTAAAGGTTACTAACAGATATTTAATTCAAAGACATGCTCCCAAGTCTGCATGTTCCTTATAGCTCCCATACTTCTGAGCACTGTATATGACTGTATTTTTCCTGGGCTCTCCAGTGACTGCTTCTGTCCTTTTAGTCCTCTGTCTTCCAAATGTCAGAATTTCTCAAGACTCTGCCCTTTCTTTTCTTTAGCCACCTACTGTCTCTGGGCAGATGACTTCCAGGTGCTCCATATCTATGGGCTCTGCATCTGTGGATTCAACCTAATGTAGATCAGAAATACTTGGGGGAAAAACTGCATCTGTGCTGAACACGTACTGTCTTTTTTCCTTGTCATTATTCCCTAAACCATACAGTATAGCAACTATTTACATTATATTAGGTATTATAAATAATCTAGAAATGATTTAATGCATACGGAAGAATATGCGAAGGTTATGTGCAAATCCTATGCTATTGTATATAAGGGACTTGAGCATCTGCGGATTTTGGTATCCTCAAGAGGTCCTGCAACCAAACTCCCATAGATACCAAACTTCTAAGTTCTAATTCCACACCTAGATACACTCATCTCATAGAAAGAAGTCAAGACCCCCAAACCATCTACCTTAATGTTCTCCAACTTCACCATGGTTAAAGTCTCCTCCGCTCTTCATTAATTACACTGTCTTAAAGGCTCACCTAAACCATCCCCTAATTAGCATGTCATTTACACATTAAAGGTACCATCATTACTGTTGACTCAAAATCTGTGCGGTATCTCTGCCAACTCCTTCAACTCTTCCATAACCTTCCCACATCTATTCAGTTGGAAACCAAGTTCTGACATATCTTCCTCTGGAAAATAAATCTCTTATAATTCAATTTGTTCCTTCCTTTTTCACACTTAGCTTAGTTCAATGGTCTTCTTTCTTTAATCTTTTCTCCCTTCGTTCCATTCTCTGCACTATTTCCAAAGTAATCTCAAAGTGATACTTTGATCAAGCTAGTCTCCAGTTCACAAACCTTCGATGGTTTACAGAGCCTGGAGGAAAAAGTTCAAGCTGCTCAATTGGGAACTCAAAGCCCTTTCCAGTCTAGCATTAACAGTCTAGCATTCTATGCTCAAGGCAAGCTGGACTCCTTGTTGCTTGCCAAATAAACTTTGGACTTGGTGATCAAGCACCTTTGACAGATCATCTAGTTCCCCCTGCCTAGAATCTCCTCTTCTTGCCCAGAGATTTACTGGCTGGGATCCTAGTGATTTTTGAAGGCTCACTTCAAATGTTACCTCTTTTGTAAAATTATTCTTAATAATCAATCTAGCAAGAAGTTATTTCTCTTTTACCTAATCAATTATAACTCTTTGAGTCTTGCTCAAGACACTTATCAAAAATAGCTTTGGATTATGATTTATATATACATAAATGTATTTTTGTGTATGTACACATTTGTGTGTGTAATGTTTTTACTGATAATTATAAACTCTGATATAATCTGATTCAAGCATAACAACGTCTAGGCAGTTGTCTATTCTATTTCAAAACTCTTTTCCAAAGAGGCAGACTCCCTATCCCCTTTATTTTCTTCCATGTTCAATAATAATTATACCTAAGTTAAATCCCCCCTCATTGCTTTTTAAACCTCTTTACATTTATTATGATCTCAGTGGTGCTAGAGAAGAGTTGTTTAGCCTCAGCAGGAACTTGAAGGCCAGTATCAGGTCAACTTATCTCCCTACACTTCCTTTCCTGAACCATATATTCCTAGCCCAATCAATAACCACTTAGCTTACTGTTAGGAAGTCTCCCCAAACACAGAGAACAGGGGAGGTTTAATAAAAATGTCATGTACTCCAACAGAAGTACAGGTGGGGTCTCTTCCAAATGAGCCATGATAGTTAATGTCACTACCTTTAACTATGTGCTACTTAGGACACCAGTGGCAGACATTTCCAAAATCATGACAGTATTATACACTATTTCACATCCACAGTTGGTAAAAGTCATGTCATTGGGTAAGACGTTTACATATGAGAGAGATAAAGAGAATAGAGAGTAAGAAGGAATAAAACATTATAGAAGAATTCACACCAACTGAAACAACTTTCTGTACAAAAAATCCTCCAGTTTGGAAGGATTTTAATATAGCAGATACATTCCAGAAAAAAATCATGCAAGTAGATGCACATGAGATCTGTGGACAATGGAATTAGATATCTCATTTTAAAGGGCTGCTGTAACATTCTCTGAGTGTATTTTGTCTCTTGACAACACTGGGTGTCAGAGCTTGATATCTGTGTGAGGAGCTGCCACTTGAAAGAATTAGATTTGATTCAGGTACTCTGAAGCTTAGGGGCTTTGGGGGTATAGGTGAGAACTCTTAAGTCTAGTATAAGATTACAAAGTCTTAAGAGAAGACACACACCTACTCACCTGCAGGCCTAGGACTACATTCCACACAAAGGTGTGCTTATTGAGTAACAGGCTGAAATGAAATAAAGGCAGTATTTCAGAGCTGCCCCTGCCTCTCTCTCTCTCTGTAACATAAAGAGTTTTACTTTCGATCCTGTTTCTTGGCAGGCATTTCAGTAGTGTCAGCAAAGGTAATTTGTCTCTGGTGGGTTTGGTTTAATTCTTCCTAATCAAGCTTTTACTATAATACGAAGATATTACCCTGAAAAACAATCCCGTGTTTCCTTGGAATTAACTAGCTTCCACTCAAATGACGGTGGATGGTTAACTGCTTAGTCCACATGGAGAATCTGGCTTCTGGAGCTTAAGGCCAGCTATATTTTTAAGACCCTTCCAGCCATTACAAATTGAGTGAGTAGCATTCCAAATTAATTCTTGGGTGACCTGGGCTTGAACTAACCCAATTCCCACAGTGCAAATGGAGGTGACTACGGCTACCAGCTGCTATCCTTATATCTCCAACAAAGTCCCATAAACAGGCCCAAGGCAGGAAATGGAGATCAGAGGCTAGGGCAGACTTTTAGTTGGAGGCTCACTCACCTCTCCACCATGTGTGTCTGGTCTAGTGAAAGCCCATCAATGGCTGTGCACTCAGGACACTTGAATTTCTTTCGCGGAGTTACCTGCCAGGAGAGGACAATAATATACTTGGATGTCAATGCCAAAGACAATAAAATCATGCTGTGATACCATTCTGCATGCTTGTGCTGTAAGCTGAGATGCTGCACACACGTGTGTACACACACACACACACACACACCCCTTGCCATTCCTCCATTCAATTCTGTCTGGCTCAGCCAACAGCAGAACTCACAAGGGCCCAATAAAAAGGCTTGGAGGGGTTTTGCCTTCTGTAACTGGAAAGAAGTGGTGATGACAAGCTCCTTAATTCCTGTTTAATGACTGTTTTCTCACTGCCAAGGTCCTTATATAAACACCATTTGTTCTTGCAGCCATAAGGGCGATGAAATACAGCTTCCCATAACTTTCACCGTAACCTTAGTTCCAACAGGCACTCTTTCTCCTCCTTCCAGCTAATGGCAAATGCTATGAGCAGCATCATGCTTGTGAAGATGCCAGGTTATTCTGCAATTCCCTTGAGTCAAGAAAAAAATCCAGTAGTTCCTCACAATCTGAATCCTCTTCCCCTGACTCCTCACCACCTTCCTGAACTCTCAGTTTCTAGTGATCTTTCTAGCAAATTCAGGTGAGACTCCTATCGTGACAGTGAAAAGGAATGGGAGGGAAAGAAAGCTAGATAACTAAAGCTAGTCTAAGAAGCAAAGAGACACTGAGAATTACTGTCCAGGGTACATAACCACAGCTAAAAACACGCTGAAAAACAAACTTGGTATTTAGGGGGTGGTCCCTTAAAGCAACCCTTGCAATTTACATTCTTTATTTTTCCTTGTTCCTCAGTTGTTCACTGAGTTATTCAGAGTTGGGGGATAGGGTAGAGATTAGGGCAAGTTTGGTGAGCACAGATAATGGATTTTTCTCTTCCCTTAGTCAGTTTGGTTTAATCTGACTTCTCTCATCACTGAGTAATCAGTGGAGAATGTCATATTATGCTTCCAGCATAAACTCCCCTCACAATCTAGCATAAAGGAATCTGGCATTTTTACACAAGAAACTCTAATCCGTACATTACTCAAACAATTTTTAAGTCAACTTGTTAATACGTTGTTTAGGATATTGTACCCTCATTTATAAGTGAAATATGTTTGTGATTTCCCTTTATAATAATTTATTTTTTCTAATTTTAATATCAGGTGTATCCAGATGAAGTAGAATGATTTTGAAGTATTCTTTTTTTGTTGTCTATAAGATTTGGCATGATCTGTTTTTTGAAATTATCTTTTACTTTTATTTATAAATATTAGTTCTCCCTTTCTTGAGACTTTGGAAAAAAAAATAAGAAGTTAACTGATGACTCCATATTGAACCTCATAGTCAAAGCATTCTATAATAGACATACTCTGATTTGACAATGTGAATGTTACTTTTTTTGCATTATTATTATTGCTCAATATTTCATTGCAGCAATTGTCTGATTTCTTTTCTGAATGTATTTATCTTCGTTTATTCTTTACGAGGTTTTTGTTTCTAGTCCTTATCTTAAACCTTGTTATTGTTATTAAATTTTAAGCCCTTTTTTTGAGACAGAGCCTCAAGCTGTCACCCTGAACTCTGGATAGAGTGCTGTGGCATCACAGCTCACAGCAACCTCCAATTCCTGGGCTCAAGTGAGTCTCTTGCCTCTGCCTCCCAAGTAGCTGGGACTACAGGCGCCCGCCACAACGCCCGGCCGTTTTTTGGTTGCAGCCATCATTGTTGTTTGGCGGGCCCGGGCTGGATTCAAACCCGCCAGCTCAGGTGTATGTGGCTGGCGCCTTAGCCCGTTGAGCCACAGGCGCCGAGCCTAATCTGAAATATTTTCATCAAACTGGTTAACATAGCCTTCATGGCATTTTCTTAGTTATTGTGTTAAGACCTTTATATTCTGCATTTAGTAAGTTTCATTTGTACCCTCCGTTTGCTTTTTTATAACTTTTGTTCCTTTGCTGAGATTTTCCACGTTTCTGGTTGTTTCAGGAGAATATGTAGTTGATTCTAAAACGTTT
>CAUYRH010171671.1:0-68009 GCA_963574655.1 Perodicticus potto | reverse complement strand
CCCCATGGATCCCTTAGCCCTTGTGCTGCTAGCTTCTTTTGGACAGTTTCTAATGGTGTCCCTTCTATCTTCCATTGTTTATAATCTGGAAGTTCCATTTTCCTATGTCCATGTTCATGTCCATGTCCGTGGGCCATGACTCTTATTCCTAGTCAAGAGGTCTCTCAGCAAATCCCTAATTTAACGTCTGGCAGCCTGACCTCTCAGGACACGAAACACTCCCCAAGATTCCTGTTTTAAAAAATTCTAAAATTGTATCTATCTGATCTAGATTCGTTTGAATTCTAACAAAATTCCAAAGTGTTTGAAAAATCTTGACAAACTGATTCTAACATTGTTAAGAAAGAGCAAAAGCCCCCCAAATAGTCACAATACACTCTTACACAGGAAAGTGGTAGTGGGATTTGTCCTAGCAAATAAAGCTGTTGTACTTAATAGTATGGTGTGAAGGAGAGACAAATTTACCAGTAGAATAAAGAAGAATTTAAGAAAGAAACATGCATATGTGTTAATTTGATATATGCTATAGGTAATATTGTAGATTCAATGCCTAGAAAGTACTCAGCACAATGCAAGTGCTAAGTATGTATTTTTCAAATTAATATTTGGATAAGTAAGCAAGTGGGAAAGGTTTGAGCCGTGTAATGCTTGATGCTGGGACAATTGGTTAGCTATAGTTCTTTAAAGAAATAGTATGAATTCTTTCCTCAGCCCATAATTAAAATCAATTTCAGATAAATTATAAACCTAAATGTGAAAGGTAAAATTTTAAAAGTTTTAAACAGACACAAAAATACTCACAATAAATGAGAATTGATATGTTTATATTAGAATTAGGAACTTCACAGCAGTGAAAATAAATTATATCTAAATACAACGTGATACTATTTTTATTAAGCTCAAAAGAAGCAAAAACAAACTATATACAGTTGGTCCTTGGGCAACATGGAGGTTAGGACCCCCCCTACCTCCACCCCCTACAGTCAAAAATCTATGTATAACTTTTGACTCCCTAAAAATTTAACTACTAAGAAGCCTACTCTTGACCAGAAGCCTTACTGATAACATAAACAATTTATTAATACATAAAGAGGGTGCCAAAAAATATATACATATTTTAAGAAAGGAAAAAACTATACTAAAATTGTAATACTCAGTATATACCGATAACATTTGTTAACCTGTATGTTGTATCTGGTATCTCTTATGATGTCAAATGTAATTTTAGTATTAGAATTTTAATAGAAGTCAGGCATTGTGGCCCATGCCTGTAATCCTTGCATTCTGGGAGGTTGGAGCAGGAGAATTGCTTGAACTCAAGAGTTCAAGAACAGCCTGAGCAAGAGCTGGACCCCGTCTCTCCTAAAAATAGAAAAACTAGCTGGGTGTTGTGCTGGGCACCTGTAGTCCCAGCTTCTTGGGAGGCTGAGGCAGGAGGATCACTTGAACCCAGGAGTTGGAGGTTTCTATAAACTGGGTTGATGCCATGGCACTGTAGCCTGGGCAACAGAGTAAGACTCTGTCTCAAAAAAAAAATTTTTAATGCAGTTTTTTCCTTTCTTAAAAAGCAACAGAATGATAAACAAAATTCAAAATGTGTTTACCTCCTGTGGCAGGGAAGGAGAAAGGGAATCGGGCTCCAAGAGGCAAACACATGAGGGCTTCAAAAGCGCTGATAATGTTCTAGTTCGTGTATTAGGTGCGGGGTTCATGGCTGTTTGATTTATTACTATACTTCATAATTAAGATGGTACATAAAGTCTGGTATGTACCAAATACTACATCATAAAAACTTTTAAGGGGCAAAAAACTAAATAAGAATGTATGGTAACATGTGCCAAGTGAGATTTGTGCTGCCAGTGGAGGCAGTGCTCTCACTGTTTACTGCCTAACTCACCCTCCAGCTCTTCACACGCGCCTGCCATTCTGTGCCCACTGCCTTGAACTTCAAGGCAGAGTACTAGTTGCCTTTATTTTCTCCCACTTCCATCTCAACCTCCCATTATTACCAAAGCCACTTTTGTCACTGGCATTAGGCTTGGGTTACAGCATTATTCTCTGCCCTACAGAAGGCAGAAGCTTAGATCTGCCTTCTTCTCCTTGAAATAAATGTATACTATTCCCCTTCTCTGCAGGTTAGATTCTGCCTTCAGTAGTGAAGCATCACAATCACTCCTACCCTCTCAGCCCCCAAATATCCACACCTTGTAATTTGCTTTGGAGAAAAAAGGAAAATCAGGTGTATGCCTGAGTAAGGTTTTGGCCATGGCATGTCTCCAGGAGGAAGGTTACTAAGGCAGTTAATTATGCTACCTGGCTGGGAAGGTTAGATGATGTGGGGGTGGAGAAAGGTTGTGATACCTTTCCTCACCATGGTAAGGGTAATGGCTGACACTTATGTAACAAAAGACAGGTTAACTAGCAAAGCATAATAATTTAATCAAAGAATTTTACATGACTTAGAAGCCTTCAGAAATGAAAACCCAAAGACCTAAGAAAACTGTTTATTTTAATGCTTAGGTTCAATGAAGAATGGACAGCCTGCCAGGGGCAGTGACTCACGCCTATAATCCTAGCACTCCCAAGCTCATCCCTTGAGCTCAGGAGTTTGAGACCAGCCTGACCAACAGTGAGATCCTGTCTCTACAAAAAACAGAAAAACTATCCAGGCGTAGTGGTGCACACCTGTAGTCTCAGCTACTTGGGAGGCTGAGGCAAGAGGATTGCTCAAGCCCAAGAGTTTGAGGTTGCTGTAAGCTATGATAATGCCATAGCACTCTATCCAAGGTGACAGACTGTCTCAAAAAAAAAAAAAAAGAATGGACAGCTGTGTAGACATGTGGTTGGATAAAAGGGCATGAATGAATGGTAATAGACTGAAGAATGGAAATCCAGCAAAGCCTGTCTATTCAGATTTTTCTTGGCCTATCTGGTAGCATTTCTTCCATCTGGGTGTGGGGCAGGACGTCTTTGGGATGAGGATCTTCAAGGGAGAAAGGAAAAAATGACCTTTCTATGCTTGCTTTGAGGGAGAGGAGTTCCAGTTTCTACCACTAGCCTTGGGGAAGAGGAATTCTGATTGCTGTGACTCACTTCAAGGGAGAAAGCAGGAGGGTGGGTGTGAGACGAAGATGATCAGAAAGTCCTTGCTTTTGAAGACCTTCCAGTTTTCTTCACTTCGAAGTATTCAGTGTACCCAGGTGTATACTTTGGGGCGTCCTGTTCTGAGCCCCAACAATAACAAACCAGAAACATGGACAGAGAAAGCTTCCTTTGTTTGGAAAGAAGAAAGGAAAACCACTCATTGCCTGTCTTCTTTAAAGTCTTGTGACTCTTTGTTTTTAAATAAAGGACCTGTTTTTATGCTGCCCACACTCAAAAATACATAGTGCTATAATAATTCATACGTTCAAAAAGTATTATTTACATTTGGCCCTTGGACAACACAGGGGTTGGAGCACTGACCTGAGCAGTCAAAAGTCTGTGTATAACTTGTGACTCCCCGAAAAACTTTACCAATAGCCTGCTGTTGGCTGGAAACCCTACCAATAACAGTCCACTAACATATATTTTGTAGGTCTTACATACTATATCTTGTATTCTTAGAGTAGGCTGAAGAAAAGAAAACATTAAGAAAGTTATTAGGAAGAGAAAATACCTTTATATCACTGTCCTGGACTTACCAATACTGTAAGTTTACTCCATCTGTTTACAAGATGAGTCATGCATCTGAAATGACAGGCACCTGAGGCTTCAGGCCTCGATTTACAGTACATACCAAGCAATTCAACTTTGTCTTACAATATTACGACTTAGCTTTGTAGGGGCACTTCCAGCATCACTAATGGAACTTTATTGTTCATAGTGTCACACTAAAAATGAAAAGTACTCAAGAACTGGAGAGATCACTCTTTGCTGTGATAATGATTTACTGGGAGACAGCTCACGGGGAGTGATCAGTGGCGCAGCATTTTAAGTGGGTACTCCCAACACCTGAGCTCACCGGAATAGCAACAGGAGGTGGCTACGAAACCATGACAGTAGTACAGCATGTACTAGGGTTAGTTTTAAGCGGTTATAATGTCATCTATACCTATACATTTATTTACATTTCTCTCAACGGCAGATGATGCCATGTACTCTGTGTGTGTGTGTGTGTGTACATTTTGGTAAATTTTAACTTCTTGTAATAGATTTGTCTATATTTTATAATAGTAAACGATAAAATAGTATCTGCATATGTTTTATGCATACATGACATACTTTGCTCTAAAATTTTTTTTTGATATTTTTAGGATATGAGTTTTGTCTGCAAACTTTTTCAAATTGTTGAAAATCTCCAAAATGGGGCAGCACCTGTGGCTCAGTGAATAGGGTGCTGGCCCCATATACTGAGGGTGGTGGGTTCAAGCCCAGCCTTGGCCAAACTGCAAAACAGAAAAATAGCCGGGCGTTGTGGCAGCTACTTGGGAGGCTGAGGCTAGAGAATCGCCTAAGCCCAGGAGTTGGAGGTTGCTGTGAGCTGTGACGCCACGGCACTCTACTGAGGGTGATAAAATAAGCCTCTGTCTCTAAAAAAAAAAAAAAAAAGAAAAGAAAATCTCCAAAATGTTTCCATTGTAAATGTATTGAAAGTGGCCCTGCATGATTCAAAATCATGTTGTTTTTAAGAGTCACCTGTACTTCATGCCAGGGACATGTCAGTGAGCAAAACAGACAAAGCAACTCATGGTGCTTCCATTCGACAGGGCAAGACATTATTTCAGTAAAGTAAAAAATGTGTCACCAAAAAATTATGTAGTGATTTGTGACAGGACCAGAAGAGAGTAAAGAGGTTCCAGAGTATGAAGGAGTTTAACAGAAGAGAGAAGGAAGTTGTGGCTACTTTTGAAAAAGTAGAGGGAACCCTTGAAGGAAGTGTGAGGGTGTTGTTATTCTTGCGCTTATCTAAAAAAAGCAGACCGTGGGCGCAGAATAGCCAAGGCGAAAGTGCAAAGGTGGCAATACGTCGCATGTGTATAAATATCAGAGCTCAGTCGGGAAAGCAGAACGACTAGGGGTGATAAGAAAGAAGGGATTTATTAAAAGGATTAGGCCTCTTGCAGTCACCGGAGCTGGCAAAGGAGGAGATTGTGGCTGCATTTGGTAATGGGTCTGAAGTCACAGTACACCATAAGACCAACGGTCGGAAAGCAAAGCTGAATATGAAACGAGAGAATGAGCCAATCTGTGAAGGCAAGCTGGCGCCCAGGAGAACAAATGGGGACTCAAAAGGACAAATTGGAACCCCCTGTCTTTTTCCCACCTTGTCGCAGAGGTGACCTGCACAGGCAGTCCCTTCACTGCAGTGCTGCACTGCACAGCTCAGGACCCACAGAAGACAGAGATCTGGCAGTGGCCCGAGGAGCTGTGAGCCTGGCAGTTACTGCACACCAGCAAAGGAAGCCAATAGATCAGTGGCAGCACACGTGAGCCTCAGCGGCGCCTGGCACTGCACCGGCCTTCACAGCACACCGGCTGCTGCTCCACTGCTGCTTTCCAAGTCTCATGCCACGTTCTCTGGAGGCCATGGCCAAGAGCCAGAGACAGGAATTCTGGGCAATGTAGTTCAAGCTTAGCTAAGTTAACACACTTTAAACTCAGAGCGAGGAAGAGCAAGGAGGCTGGTGTGGCCAGACTGCAGTGAGAATGGGAGAAAGAAGCAAGGGATGAGGACTGCAAATGTGTATTTTGAAAATGCTGTACCTGGTCATTCACTCATTTGATTCCCTCTACGTTTGTCTGAAAACAACTTGCCAAGTATGGTGTCTTAGCTTTCCCAGCTGGGGAAATGCCTTCTGAGCACAAGGAATTAGGGGCAGTGGGATAACAGATGGCTCTGCTTATTAAAACTGGCTAGCACTACACATGTTCTTTCTGCCGTGAAAGTTTTCATACCCTCGGTCCTGGTAATTCCACTTCGGGTATCTAACATAAAAGAAATAATTGGTGATGTGATTATATTCTTCCCTCTTTGACAAGTAGGGAGTGTTGGGTTTGGCCCAGATGGAGCTCTGGATCAGGAAGTAGGTGGGGTTGACCTGTGGGTTAAGTAAGTTCCCTGGAAGGTTTTTTGTAATGTTATTGTTGGGTTTTGTAATTTCATAGAAAGTCCGTAAGATATGGCAGATCCTGTCTACTCATCAGAGCAAATATCCATTCTGTTATGCCAAGTTAACAAAACCCCGTCTGCTTATCACCACTCAGACTGTATTCCCCAGCCTTCCTTGCAGCTTTGTGACTAAGTTCTGGTCAATGGAATGAAAACAATGTCGCATTGGACTTTAGGAGTCTCATTAAGGTCCAATCTTAAATGAAACCCTACAACAAAAAAAACCATGCAAAATAGAAAAATATTGGAACTTTTTCTTTGAAATATCAATACCAAAGTAAAGATATCTGCCCTTATTTTTTCAAGTCAGTATTTTATAAAGATTATATGCAGTACAATAAGTCAAGAAAAAGAAATTAAACATATAAGAAGTGAAAAGAAGGAAATAAATAAAACTGTCATTATTTGTGGATATGATTGCCTACATAGAAATTCCCAAAGAATCTAAAAATAAATTCTTAGACATAGTAGAACATTTTGGTAAGATCAATATTAAAAATTCAATTTCATTTCTATATACCAGACATGATTTAAAGCCATAATATTTTAAAAATAAGTAACAATGTTATTGACAGAATATCACAAAAGTAGAAGTTCTGAGGGGAAAAAATCTAACAAAACTTGTGCAAAATCCATACAAAAAATAATAAATTTTAGGAAAAATAATTAAAGAAAACCTAAATGAAGAAATATCCTACCTTTATGAATAGGAAGTCTTATCATAAATATGTGATTTTTGTCAAAATTGATCTACAGAGGTAATCAATTACAGTCAAAATCCCCAAAAGGGCGCAGTGGCTCACGCCTGTAATCCTCCCACTGTGGGAGGCTGAGGTGGATGGACTGCTTGAGCTTAGGAGTTTGAGACCAGCCTGAGCAAGAGTGAGACCCCATCTCTACTAAAAATAGAAAAACATGCCAGGTGTCATGGCAGGTGCCTATATTCCCAGCTACTCAGGAGGCTGAGGCAGGAGGATCTCTTGAGCCCAAGAGTTTGAGGTTGCTATGAGCTATGATGCCGTGGCACTCAGCCAAGGGCAACAAAGTGAGACTTGGTCTCCAAAAAAAATAAATAAAATACCCGAAAGGTTTTCATAGAACATGAAAAGTTGATTCTAATATATATATGGAAGAGCAAAATGCCAAGGATAGCCAAGATACATATCAGCCCCATACATATGTGATATGTGATTTAAGACAGGCTAGAAGTAAAGAACTAGAGAAAGGAAAAACTGAATCACAAATGGAGCTGAAAAACCGTTTTATCCATGTGGAAAAATGAAATCAGAACTTCACACCATATACAAAAATAAAATTTAGGATTAAGAGCTTAAATGTCAAAAACAAACTTTAACTTTTAAAGGAAAATACAAGTGAATGTCTTTCTGATCTTAGAATAGGGATCTTAGTTTAGGTTTGGTCCTAAACACGACCAAAAAATATGCTAACCAAGAGAGACAATATTCACATCTTTTAGTCATCAAAAAGTGTCATCAAGGGCACTTTAAAGAAAATAGAAGAAAAATTGCAACTGAAGAAGTTATTACATTACAAAGGATTAACTAGCAGAATCTATAAGGCTTCCTACAAATGAATGGGAAAAAGAAAAGCAACCTCACAGAAAACGGTACAAAAGATTCAAACAGGCCCTTGAGAAGAGGAAGTACTTGCAGCTAATAAACATGAAGCCCTGTTTAACCTCAGACCACACAGATACCATTCTACACCTATTGATAAAAATTAAGTCTGATAATATTGGATTTGAAGGGAATATGAACCTGTGATCACATTGCTGATAGGAGTACAAAATTAATAAAAACTACTTTGAAAAATAATCTGTCATTACTTTGTAAAGTTCTTCATGCCTTAAGGCCCAGTAACTCCACATCTAGATACGTATCCAAGAGAAACAGCACCTGTGTAATATGAACTAGACAAATGTTCTCAGCATAAAGTCTTAGAAAAAGAAATAGAAACAACCCCGCTATCTATTAGCAAGAGAAAATATAAATATATTTTAATGGAGTCATACAATGGACTATAATAGAGAGGTGAAAATTAATGAACTACAGCTTTACCAACCAAATGAATGTCTCAGAAGCAACTTGAGGTGGAAAGAAGAGGCTACAAAAGACTAAATACAAGTGAGATAGTACTTTTACTAGCTGCGAAAACAACTGTACAGTTGTCTCAGATTATACACCGGGATTGGTTCCAGGTGCCCTCTGCATATACAAAAATCTGTGCATACTCAAGTCCCATGGTGGGCCCTGTGGAACTCGTGTATCCAAAATGTCGGCCCTCAGGTTTTGCATCCTGTGAATATTTCATTTGGTTGCAAAAGCTCCACACATAAGTGGTATTGCGAAGTACAAAGCTGTGTTGTTCAAGGGTCAACTGTATAACATTTAGGTGTTCAAGCACGTTTGGTAAAATGTATTTTTAAAAAGCAAAGGAATGACAAACAGCAAGTTTAGGAGAGGTGAAACCTATGTGAGAGAGCAGAAACAGAGTAGGAGCCGTTATCTTTTCCTCCAGTCAAGACACAACAGTGATTATGTTCTAGTCCTTGGGCAGGCATTGGTTTCACCAGGTGTTCATTATTACATAAAAGTAACATAAAGTAAAATAAGGCCACGCATGGGTCAATGATAATAGTGTGCCAGGAATCAAGAATTGTTAGTGATTGCATTCTGTGCGTTGAAATTTAAAAAAAAAAAAAATGGTAAGAATTGAAATACTCCTTAATCCCACTACCCAAATGCAGCAAGCTGCTCCTTTTAAAGTCTCAATTAGTAACCTGGACATGCTTTTGTGGCCTCCCATGAAGTGTCAAGTGTTGTGGGTTTTGTCAACAAACTGTCAGTTGCGCACTGTACAGTTCTAGCAATTCTGAGGTCAAGGGAAAGATTTCAAAAACCTTGAGTGGGAACTTTAGGGAAAAAACAAAAAAAGGTGTCAGCTAAGCTTTCTTAGGGAAAGTTTTTCTTTCTTTTTTTTAATCTGGTTCCAAAAGTCTCATTTAAATTCTAACAAAATAAAAGCAAATGCCAGTATTGCAAAGTAAATGTTTATTCTAAGGTCCAGCATTTGTTTTGGGCCATGTTTATATTGTAGGGTGTTTTATACCTTACTTCTGTGTGATTCCTTATTAAAATGGTTTTTATAACTTTATACAGCCTTCAGTTTCCACACAGCAACATGGATGTTTTGATTCGAAATAGCAGCAAAAAACGTAGTTCGAGAGGCTAGAATGTATGTTTATTTAAACCAGTGTCCCCACAAGCAAATAGACAATGCCTACACTCTTGGTTTGGGTTTCAGAGGTGGGCAAGGCAGTACTGTGGAGAGGGGCTGGGTTTAAGAATTGAAAGAAAACCCCTTCCCTGAGCCTCTGCTGTGCTTCCAACTAGCTGTGCACTCGTGAACCTCAGTTTCCTCATCTGTTGAACTCAGAGACCAAGATGTGCCTTTCCTACCTCAGGGCTAGTGTGATGACAAAATAGATGTCAATAGTTAACTGTCAAGCAAGAGTCCACAGAGCTAGGTAGTAACAGAAAACCCTGCCGGGAGGCCGACACCATGTCTGCACTCACTTCACAGTACTAGGAGCAGGGAGTTACTATTTATGATGACCACACAGGTTAGAGTTGTTTTACTATTGTGTTTCTGACAGAAATCATCAAATCACACTTGATGTGTTTGATGTCAAGTCCCTAATCAGGAATCCAAGTTTATAACCTGGTTCTTATGATGAAAAAAGATAATACAATTTGCAGAAACCTGTTTTGTGATGATTCCATTTCTGTGACAAAATTTCTAGAAAAATTGTATGGTAATAACTAAAGATCGTCAGTCACTGAAATATTAATTAGATAATCAGAGAAAAGCAGGTGAAATATGTGTCTGGACTTTACTGTGGATGTTTTTCTAAGATGGTGCCTGTGAAACAGAGACTTGTCCCCATTACTTCACATTATCATTTCAAAGGCACTTTATTTCTGGTTGATCACTCTTTGAGGGTGGCACTCCCAAAATGTCAGCTCAGAATTTCTCTGCCCTTCAGCTTCTCTGACGAGTAAGTTAAAAATCTGTAAATAAATGTCCTCAGGAATCTGCCATGTGAAGAATCCTATTAAAATTCTTATGAAATGCAAACACTGGCTTCTCTGAGCTGGCTTTCTGGAGGGCAGTAGACCCTTAAGAACAGGGTCCCAGGCTTTCCTTTAGTTACTTTCATCATCGTTCAGGGATGAAAATCTTTATCTTAGATTTTTTTTCTAGAGGAGTAGGCGGAAGATCTAAAATAGTTAGGTCTGGCAGCTTAATCTGGGTTGGCTGATTAAGCTTTCTGTAAAATGTGTTTTTCAAGGATAAGAAGTTTAGGCCCTGGGCCAAAGCTCATGTCTGTCATCAACAAGAAGATAAACGATCCCTGTAACCCTCTGCTGTGTTCTATTTACCTTTGTGCTTAAACATGAACACCACGCCTCTCACAGTCCCAGAGCTGCTCAACATGGATCCTTTCCTCTTTCAGACAGAACCTTCCCGAGCCCGCAGTTTGGGTGAGCACGGTACAGCCAACCTATTGTGAGGTGAAACTCCAAACCAGCATCCATTCCTGATACTGAGTATTTTCATGTTGCCTAAGAGGCTCAGGAAGGGCTCTTGCTTTTTAATGCCCATAAAGATTATTTCCCAAGAGATCAGAAGAATACATGCCTGCAAGTTACCTGTGGCTGCCAACCGTGGAGAGTCTCTGGGGCAAGAGCTCTTCGGGAAAATCTGGTGTTTATTCATTATGCAAAACTTCGCTCTAGCATGTATCAGCTAGAGGCAGGCTATGTTTATTCTTAAAGGGATGTCTGATAAACCATGTTTCCTGTTTCCTGTAGAACTTAACCACACTCAGTGCTGAATGTGTCCCAACTCAGAGTACAGAGTTAAGGCCTGGAAAGGGACAGTATTGGCAAGTGGCCTAACCTCTTCCTTCTCTGACCTCTTTTCCCATCCCTCCTCCCCCGGAAGGTGGTTTCTTCAGGGGTGGAGAAGCAAGTGGTCCTCAGACCTTCGGCAGTTGCATAAGGCTAACGGGGAAGTGGGGAAGCTGGACTCCTGCTGAGATCGCCTAGCTCCTACCACCTGCCTCCTTTCCCAGGCTTCAGGACAAAGGGGGCAGCTCAGCTGAGAGGCGGAGGGAGAGAAAGCAGGGGAGGGAGAGCGAATAAGTCACCTGCTCAGCCCGGCTTTCCCAAATCCCCCTTCTCAAGCTGGGCAAAGCCATCTAGGACAGGACTGTGTACTTGGGAGGTAGAGTGAGAAGGATAAAAGGAGCCACAGAATCAAAATGGCATAATCTCCTAAATTCCATGCAAAATGGAAGGCAAATGTTACTTTTTATATTAAGATAAATCTTTCTTTTCTTTGGTAGGGTGCAGTGAAGCCCACATTGTTTGTGTATAAGCAGTGAGCCCCGCCATCCTGCCCAGGCTCACAGCACCCCCATGTAGTCATTCAGCCTGCGCTCATGGGCTCCACTTTGTGCCAGGTGGGAAGATGCGTCTCCTCTCTGGGAACATAGGGTCTGGCTAGAAGGAAAGAGTGGGGGGGGGAGGCTTCCATTTAAGGGCTGGGTGGTAGAGCTCTAGGGGGGAGCGCATCAGCTGAGCAGTTACACTCCCTGGTCAGGGCCCCTGGCCACCCCAGTCTTCCATTTCTTCACCTGACAGATAAAGGAATTGGAGGGGATGTCTCTAAGCCCTTGCCAGCTTGACATGTCTATGCTTGCTGTATCTGCATCTTTCCAGAGCCTGAAGTGCCCAGCCCCGAGGCAGTGGGGCCCATGTGTGCTGGGGCTGGGATCTAAAAGCTCCAGGATCTAAAAGCAGCCATTGCTGGCCCCAGGGTTTCATAAATCGCTTTGCAAGCAGAGAGTTTGGGCTGGCAGCATTGGATCTGAAATCCTGCCAAGTGGGCATGATGAGCTGGCCAGGTGGAATTCAGGGCATGTGCTCACAGCGGAGCCAGAGGGGATCGTGACTGGGCCAGGATGCTGCAGATTTGCTCCCTCGCATGCTGTGTTCCAGGATGGTGGGCACCACGACCACCTGCACTCAGAGCACCTGCTTCAGCATCCCGGCACCCTAGCCCTGCTGACCCTCCTTCCCATTTATTGCTGAGGTGGTGTCTGAAAGAAATCTTACCTCATCTGAGCCCCTGCGCTGGGCTCATCTATAGGGAATTTCACATCCTTTTCCCCCACCAAAAACTGTACAGTGCGAGGCCCCCATCATCTAATACTAAAGTCTCTGCCAGTGTACCAAGGCTCTGTTCATGGTGCAGTCACTTCCAAGTACCTTTTTCTCAACTATCCTCATCTTAATTTATAAGATCTCAATTCCTTCCACAACAGTTTTACTCTCTTATTTAAATCCCGTCCATCTTACTGAATAGTGATGTTGGATCTCTGGGGTCAGAAAACCAGTGCAAAGATGCTGACACTCTGGTTACTACTATTTCTGGAAGTAATAAACTGTCCCTCTCTGACCCAGGAGTCTCATGTCTTCTACTAACATCTATGAGATTGTGGTGTGCACACTTATTAGCCTTCAAGTCAGGTAAGACATCACATGTCACCTTGTCTACTTGTTTGTGGTCTGTATTTCCATACAAGATGGCAAATTGCATCGGAGAAGAAACTTTATTCACTGCTGTAAACCTGCCACTTAGGGCAGTGCCCAGCACAAAGAGATGAGGTTGCCAGGACATGGTTTATATCATGAGTTGGAGCATGGAAACCATGCTAGTGGCTTGGTTGAATTCTGGAAGTTATGGAAATCCTATAAAGTGTTTTATGACTTGTGTCTTAGGACAGTGAAGGAGGGCAAGACACAGGAGTCTGAGAGAGCAGGTGGGAAGTTGGTGTGTCATCTCAGAGGAGTATACTAGTGTGGAGAAAGGACATTGGGATGGAAAGGAGCGTTGAAGCTACTAAAGAGGAATAATTGGCAGGGCTTGGTGACTAATCAGATGTGGGGTGCAGGTGAGAAGGGGGTCACAGATAGCTATTTGGGTGACAGGAGAGAGAAACAGGGACATAGTTAGAAGTAGGATATTCAGTCAGAACACAATTTTAGCTAATTATTATCTGCAGAACTGTGGTCATGCCATTATCCTGTGAGCATAGCTTAACACAGATCCAATGGCAAGTGGTTTGTGGCTGGTGCCAGGGTCAGTTGTGGGTCACCAGATGTCTTAGTCATGTCAATTACAGACTCCAAAGGAGACACAGGTTACAGAGCTTTCTGGTGGTCACTTCTGACAGCCTCAGTTTAGCCAGAACTTTCATACTTCACCAATTTCTTTTTTAGTCTTTTTACATTTTCACTTTAGATGGAGTCAAATGTACACTTTTTGAGCATACATCACTGTGAATGTTTAGGCATACACCCATGTAACCACCACCCAAATAAAGATACAGAACACTCCCATGTCCCCAGAAGGTTCTCTGTGCACCTTCCAAGTCTGAAGTAACCATCCTCCCCCATGGTATCCTATTCTGATTTCTGTCATCTAGGATATTGTTGCTAATTCTTGAACTTTATATAAATAAAATCATACAGTATATATGATTTGTCCCTACTCTCATGGTAATTGCAGGGAAGCCTGTGCTTTGTGTGTGGATGGGTGTTATTAAAGGAACGCCTCTGGACAAGGCTTTGAACCTTGAGCTTGCTGTTGGTCACTGCCTCAGGCAGAAGTCAATTCCCAGTGACCCAGGGTAACCTCATGTTACCTCAATTGTTTCTGTTTTATTGGAGATCAAGAGAATTTGGGGAAAACAAACAAGTGAGTTTCAGCAATTGTTCTAATGCACTTAAGACTTTTGCTTTCTTGCCAAGGACTAGGGCTGGGGAAAGAAATGGAATCGGGCTGTAGGATGGGCCCCCAGTACTTGGAACTTTGGAACTACCCCCGCATGTGGCCCCAAGTGAAGGTGATGGTTTTCCTCTATCACAAATGAAAACTATTTTCATTTCTACATGATCATATGTCTAAAGTATCCTTCACTAGGATTCAGATGAAAGAGGTAGTCTCCTGACTTCTACACAACTTCCTACATTCCTAATTGCTAATGGCCATGTGACATCTTTGTAGACCCCATTTTCTGTCTAACTTTCTTCCCAAATATTTCTGATTTTTCCAGACAACTCCTCTATTCAGAGATTATGAATGCTAGATTCTTTCTCAGGCATCCTGGGATTTAAAAGAGAAAGAGAATTCTCATTGATTAGAAACTTGCTAAGAGAATTCTCATTGATTAGGACCTGCTATGTGCCAGGTTCTATGCAAGGTAGTTTACATCCATTTCCTATTTAATATTCACAGCAAGATAAGATTTATTATCCCCTTTGGCAGAGGTAGGAAACAGAAAAGCAGAAAGGTTGATTAACTTGCCCAAAGTCACACAGCAGAGCCAGGATTTGCTGTAAGGTGTTTGGCTCTTTCCTGCACCACACAGACCTCCCAGCCTGGCTCATGCTGTCTCCACAGCCCGGAACATTCATATGATCTGGAAAAGCATTGTGTCAGATTGTTCTTTGGATTTCCACTGTCCTTGTAAAACTTCATGACATGGAAAAGAATCATAGATCTTGAAACTAAAATAACATCAACCCAGAATCATATGTGGCCCAATGTGAAAAAGCTTAAGGTGTCACCAGTGTGCAGTGGTGATTTTCAGAAATCTGGAGATCAAAGGGGAACTACATAAGGCATGGAAGTCCCAAAGTTGGCTGCCCTGATATTCCTGTCAGGACTTAATTCTCACGAGGAGCCCTGGACAAAGGAAGAAGGCCCCAGGGCCTGGCAGAACCCTGTGGCTCCTGGCTGAGGAGCACAGCCCAGCTCTGGCAGGGCACCTGCTGACAGGGAGTGTTTACAAACAGCAGCCTCACAGCCCCTGCCTGAGCAGCTATGATTAGGCCCCATAGTTCTGCCCAGGCCTGCCTGGCAGCCACACACCAAACCTCACTCACTGTCCTCTAGGAGCACAGCTGGTATAATGTCATGCTTCCTAATTTCTGAGGCTAGTGAATCAATCTCCCCTCCAGTTTGCCTAAAAAAGAGCTTATTTAGATAAATGCCCCTAGGGAAACAGTCTTAGAAAATCACTTTAGGAAACAAGAGGCTTATAAAGGAATGTTCTGTGTGGAGCAATTCAGTCAGTTCGGGTTGGGAGCAGTTCTGGGGAGGAGTGAGCACACACTTCACACGCCATTGTGGAAAGGAACCTGCTCATCTCGCAACACTGTATTTCAAATAAAAACAGGGGAAGAGGTTTGGGGACAAAGGTGAATGAAGACTCCCTTCCCCTGGCTTCAGACGCTGTCCTTAGACTTGTCTCCCATCATCTAAGACCAAGATGTCTCTAAGTCACTGTTGGACCACACATCTTAGGGGGTTCAGGGCACCATGGCTGGTGGGGCCAGCTCCTAGGGCACTGGGCCTAGGAGGTATTGGGCTGACAATAAGCTGCTCACTGTCAGGGAAAAAGAGGACTGGGAAATGGGACTGTGGGGACAGATCCACGAGGAGAGCTTGTCTCCGAGTAATCCCAGCTGCTGCAGGAGGGGAAGGCACAACCTGGCCAAACCCAGGCCAAAGGGGCTCCCATGAAGCTTCTCCCTCCAGTCCAGCCAAATGGTGGGCCCTGGGGCAAGCTGCTGGCTTCTGGCAGCCTTAAGCAAGTTTCTCTTATGCAAAGAAAGAAAAAGAGAGAGAAGGCCATGAAAGCTGGCCTGATTCCCAGAAGGAAGGCTGCATGGAAAATGGAAACAACTGCTCACCAGGACTAGTGGGCTTGGAAAGGGCAGGTCAGCACAGATACCAGAGGAGAAGGCAGAGCCCCCAGGCTCTGGCCCATAGGCCCTGACCATTAGTTGACCAGACCCCATCCTCACCCTGTACCACCCGTTTGCACTCATCTCAGGCGTGGTAGGAATAGAAAGAGCACTGGATTGGGAGTGTAAGTCTTGGCTGAACATTTAGCAAGCTTCCTCGCATGCTGTGAATCATCCACTTTTGGCCCCAGGACCAGGACAGCCCTCTCATGCTGGGGGTTGGGGTGGGATGACTCACAGAGCGCCTGCCAGTTCACTGCAGTCCTCACAGCTCTCTCCAAACTCCTGCCTGGACGTGGAGTGGGATGGAGAGTGGAGAACATCAACTGTCTGACCTCCAGGCCCTTAGGCCCTCAGCCCCTTGAGGCCAGAACCTTCGCCCTAAGCCTTTCCTAACCCCAGCAGTTCTGGGACAGAACAGGTACTCAGGAAGTATTTATGGCTTGGTAATGATGAGCCATGTCAGAGCCCATGATTTGACACCCAATATATTCAGGTTCCGATGTGAGCCCTGCCTCCTGCCTGCTGTGGGGCTCAGGCTCAGTCTCCTCGGCTAAAACATGTGGCTGAGGCACTCACAGAGCTGATGGGAGGTTAAACAAAGTAGCAGCTGGCAAGCTGGAGGGGGCCCAATAAACGAGATTTCTCTTTTTCCAAGCAACTGGAATCCTTGCTCACTCCTAGAGACAGTGAGAAGCCACTGGAACCTGTTAGAGCAGCGCCCCCTTTGGTTTTAGGATCACATCTGTCACTGTGGAGGACGGGATGGCACATCTGCTGGGCTCCACACTTAGCCTGGGGAGAGGCCTTATGTGCGGCTGTTGCTGGAGCAGGAGGATGATGTATGTAGCAGCAGGGCTTTGTTCAAACACAGCAGGAGCCTCTGAGCCCCAGCCCAAAAGCTCAAGTCCCTAAGACATCTGCTGTCTGCCACTGGCTGGCCTGGCTCCTCCTGGCTCCCCTGTGTCTCACCTGTGGGCAGGAGTGGAGGAAGGGGTGGCACGAGTCACCACAGAAACATTTCATGGGACACATTGACCTTACAGAATAATGGTTCTGGGAAAGAGTGGAGGGTTTTAAATACATGTGTCCTGTTGTGGTGATCGGCAGTTTTAACCCCCGCCTGCCCTAAATCTAAACAAGGCCCATGGTGATTCCTTCTGGTGGCATCCTCAAGCTTCAGTCCCTGCAGGATCAGGGATATACGTGTCACTAGAAGACTTTGATTTACAGAGCACACTCGGCTGCACTATTTCCTGTGATCCTCACCACAAATCCAGGAGGCAGACAGGTAAGAAGATGTTAGTCCCATTTTGTAGACAATGGTATTTCATCCAGAAAAGGTTGGGCCAACATCACACAACTAATTAATGAAAGGACAGGAACTCATTACCCCTGGAGTTGACCTTGTGTGCTTCCCGCAACAAGTCAGTGGAGGAACAAGTGCCGTTGTTTGGCCTCATACTGAGTGAGCTTTGGTAAGATATTTTGCACACATGCACACATGTGGTCTGTTTCTTTTCTGGGTTCAGCCTCTTCTCCCTGTGAGCAGGGAAGGGGCATGGAGGGTACCTCCCCTACCTGTGCTGTAGACCCAACAGAGGACGCAGGGGGGCTGGTGGCTCCTCTGGACTCTGAGACCACCTTTAGTCTTGCTCAGGCACATTCCAGCTGTCTCGACACCCAGGAGCTCACCTTTGGCCACAGGAGGCACCTCTGACCCGGTGCTCTGTCACAGGCCGATGCAGGCCAGAGCCTAAGTCTGGGCAGGGCAACACAGCACTGGGAACCACGCTGCCAGCAGGGGCTGGAACACTCTGCTGCTGCCAGGGCCAGGTTAGGTGGTGTGCAGGGCAGGCAAAACCTTCTGCACAGAAGAGGGACAGTGGTCACTTCAGATGCACCAGGAGACACCTTTCACCATCTGTCCAGAGGCCGTGCCCCCTCCTGCGATGGCACCTGCCGTACAGAGGCTGCCAGGGCAAGGCAGGGCAGAGCTGGAAGGCTCATGGCACAGTGACTAAGAACAAAGATGTCAAGTCCCACAGTTTTAGATTCAAATCCAGATTCCATTCCTTAGCAGCAGAGTGATCTTGGTAAGCCACTAAATCTCCCTGTGTGCAGTGTCCTACCACACAGGGTATTATGTGATTTGCAGGAGTCCCTGCCTGTGTGACATAGCCCCTGCTCCTTATTGTGAGGGATCAGGGAAATGACCTACCCTTGCAGCTGCCTCACCACACAAACAGAATTATCCTCAGGCCTGCTCAACACTCCCAGCTGTTGTAGGTTTCACTTTTTATTGTATTTCTTTCCTGTCTCCCATGAGGGCAAAGATTCGACACTATTTTGTTCACTGATGTTTCTTCAACAAGACCTTCTGGTGCACAATAGAAGCTTGATTTGTTGAATGAACAGTAGGAAAAAAAGGGAGGAAGGAGCAGAGAAAGAACTAAAATCTCTTCAGATACACAGTTGACAGGGACTATACCAGGAGTCATCACAGGGGCCTGCGTGGCTCAGGACGCAGGCAGTGTGGGACAGGGAGGGAATGGGAGCAGAGTGGCAAGGAGAGGAGACCCTGACCAGGGCGCCCCTCATCCCCCACAACCTCCTGACTTAAGGTCTCACCAGTTCCGAAGAGTAGCCAGCTAGGAAGTGGCACCCAAACCCCACTGCTTGGCGTCCATTACTGGCTGGACCTGAGTGATGCAAAAGCTCGCCGTGTGCTAAACCATGTCTAGTTCTCAGCCCAAGCATGGGTCAGGCATTTCAGGATAGGCTTTGAGCTGCCCATTTGGGCTCCTAAAGGCTAATCAGGAAGGGTTTCTGAACCAGGTAGGCTCCAAAGGAAAAGCACAAGCATGATTCTGAGTGAGCAGGGCTGACCCTCATCTGCCAGGCCCCTTGCCACACTCTACTTCTGCCTCAGCCAGTGGCCTGACACCGCTGCCCAAGGGGGAGAGGGGTAGCTCTGTGGCTGGTTGAGGGAGCCCCCTTTCACCTGAACTTGGTCCGGAAGTACCTTATCGTAAATAGTCTGCCCTGAGCTCCCCAAGGAACTCACCCTTGGACTTGGAGACGTGAAATAGATTAATTTTCTGTTTGAAACTATGCTCCTTACAGCTCTGTTGGTCAACTCAGACCTGGGAGAACAGCTAAGGGGAGACTCTGAGGATGTCCCCTGAGGCTGGAGGATCTGCTGCACCCACCATTGGTGGGGACAGGAAGGGCAGGCACAGGGTGGGAAGACCCAGCGGAAGAACAAAGCAGAAGGGCCTGCAGAGCCCAGCAGGCCAGGCTGCCCAGGAAGAGGCCCAGGGTCAGAGTCATCAGGGAAGAGATCTCTAGGAAGAGATCTCTAGGGTGCCTCGACCCAAGGAAATGTATCTCATTGTGTCCCACTTTTCATTTTCCTGGATACAAACTAGGTGGTAGCAACACACCCGGGAAGACGCGAGAGCCCGGATGCTGCATCCACTGGGGGTTCTTGAAACACCGTGGGCAGCACAGAGCTGTCTGCTCACCACATGCCAAGATCTGCCAGGGACCATCTCACAACTAATGACAAATCCTGCTGTCAGGCCCACAAAGCAGAGCTTTGTGACTCTGTGTTAGCCTGCATCCTCCCGGGACAGGGTTCCAGGCTGAGCTGGTCAGCCCAGGCCACTGCGGACAATGGAGCACAGTCGGCCGGCTGGCAGGGGAAGTGACTGTGGAGAACAGCAGCAAGAAGCGAAGGCCTGGCAGCCGCCAGGTCCACACACGCCTCCCAAGGAGGGGGCGGGCAGGGCGGACTCAGAAGAGTAAACCCGGCAACCCAAATCTTGCAAGGTCTGGCTAGCAGCCAAGAGGGTTCCGCAGACACCGCCTGGGCCTGATTTTCCTGTTCTGTCTCCCAGTCTGCCAGGGGTCATTGATAAATATTCAACAGCGCTGGCCCCTGAGCCCAAGTGGGGGACATTCTTAGGGAGTGGACTGAGAATTGGAGAGGAGCCTTTGGAGGAACCTTAAACCTCAGCCTCTCCTTTCTGCTCGTGATTTGGTTTGACAGGGCCCCAGGGGAGTCGCCCACCTGCAGGCCGAAGCCTCCGAGGTCCACGTGGGTTCTTTGAGCCCAGCTCTCAGGGGAGGAGGCAGAAGTCAGGCTGCCTAGCGCCACCAGTGCGAGAGAAGTGACACTGCAAGTATTGCATTTAATGGATTTAAAAACACCAATAGCAAACACCATCTTTCTGGGACTTTTTTTAAAGACGATGCTGAATTAAAATTTGCATCTTCCCTCTTCCTTGGTGTCTTTGTATAGTTCCACTTGAGCAGCGCACAGTTTCCAGTCTCACTTCTGCTTTCCTCCCCTGCCTGCTGCCTGTAGGTTCCTGTCCTATGCGGGGTCCTGGTCTCCGAGTAGCGATCCGACTCTCCGCACTTGGCCTCCCTGCCCTCCCAACCACGGACAGCAGCTCCTCCCATCTGAATATGAAGTTTCACATATAGCTAAAAATATTTGACAGACTCCCTGGCCTATCCATTATATTAGACAAATTATAATAGACCTATATAAAACATCCAGAGGGTTAGAATGTATGTAATGATCAAAGTGTGAATTCAGTAGCCACATTAAATGCAACTACACTATATTTTACTCATCACGGGAGCATCTAGACAACTTTGAAACCCAACAGGTATGTTATTGATTCTGCCTAAAGACAGTGGAGAGTATACATGTGAATTTTCAGGCCTCTTACAAAAGCTCTAAGTTCTGGAAGGAGCCCATTGTCCTCAGGCCCAGCAGTTCAGGATGTCCTTGGGTTCCTCCCTGAAAAAAGCACAGGAATCATAGACCCAGGTCTCCAGTGCACCTGGTAGTAAGGTGGACCTGGCTCAGGCTGCCTGGGGAAGTTCTTGTTAAGTCTGGTCTTGGCAGAAGGACTGGATAGAATCAAAGGTTCTTTACCCTTTTGGGTTATAGACCCTGAGGAGTGAAAGCTTTGGAAGTTTTCCCTGAAAAGTACATGGCAATTCAGGAGACTTCCCTAGAGTCCTGGAGTCTGGGTACAGACAGCACGGATTCCACATGACCATCTCCTTGATTGAAAGAGTTCTGAAGCTCTTCAGGTCTAAGAGGTTGGGGTTTATAATTTGCTTTGAGTTTGCTGGACTTCAGTTCCCTGGCAGAACCATTTTGGAGAGTGAGAAGATGTGTCTGCTCCACCACCACCAGTGTTGAGTGTCACAACTGTTCAGTGAAGAGTGTCATGGTGCCACCTTGTGCTTCTGTCCTGAAATTGCACCTTCTCTGGGGCCCAAGCTCAAGTCCACACTGCCCACCCACTCACCTCCCTCCATCCTCACCTTCTGCCCACTCCATCCATCCACCACCCCCTCCCACCTGCTTACCCTGATCCAGTTACAGCAGGCTCCTTTCCTTACGTTCCTGCCTCAGGACATTTGCACTGACACTTCTCTCTGCCTGGAGGTCTGTTTTTAAAGCCATATGTGCAAGAGCAGTTTGTGCAGTCATATCATGAATCAACAAAAAGGTAAATTTTTATGAAGATGCTTTTATTTTCATTGGGCCTAAATGAAATGAGTTGATATCACAAGTACATTAATTTTAAGCACCTTTGAGAAGAGATTAATGATTATAGAGGGTATATTAGTCTGCTCTTATTAAGTTTTGCTGCAACAAGAAACAACCTCAAAATCTCAGTGGCCAACAGCAACGTAAGTATGTATCAACCCAGAATGGAGTATGAAGGAATTGCTGGGACTTCATCTTAAAGGAGTAAGTGATGCTGAATGCCGGCCATGCACACAGCACTCACACAGGGAACCCAAAGTTCCCAAGAACTTGGAGGGTATCGCATAGCCCAAAATCTTCCTACTCCAACTGCCACAAGGGAAGGAAAAAGGCTGCTGGGTGCCATTAGAAGACTCAGGCAAAGGCAAAGAAAAGGAAAAAAATCCTATTGGAAGCAGAGAGCAGGAAGAGAAAAGATGTGGTATATGTGTGGGAGGTGGCAGCTATTAACCTCACGTTTTCCCTAAATCTCTTTCCTGCCTCTCACCTGAGTTTCTTCCCACAACAAAACATATTTGAATGGCCCGCCTGGAAAACTGATGGGTGATTTGTTTCTTTCCCTTGAAAGATCTCTTTTCCCAGCCACAGGAAAACAACTTTCAAAGTTGATTGGGAAAGGGGGTGGGGTGGGGTTCAGATATGGAAAGAATGAGGAGGGAACAGATGGTGCCTGCTAAGGCGACCAGATTTTTTCCCCCAGTTAATCTGGGAATGACCTAATTTACATAGTATTTGCATAAATTTCCATTTCAAATTAAAGCTGTCCTAACTTCAAGTATACAGGAGAAAATAAATGAGATCAAGCAATCTACTGTAATTGAACTCAAGCCTGTCCTGACTTCTGTGAGATGCCCTGGTGTGGGAGAGGGAAGGTAGTCAGCCCACTGTCCCTTAGCAGGAGAGAGGCTGGCGGAAAGCTTCTCAGCACCGCTGAAATTGGAAGTCACCACAAGTTTGGGGCCAGAGGTATGCAGAGATGAGGAAACTGCAGTTCTCCTTTGTTGCATTCCTCCTTTCATTGTAGGGTCTTCAGAGGAATCAAAACTGCCCTTCTCAGGGGCAGAAAAGTCAGCCTGGCCTGGTTATGTCACACAAGGGGTGCAGGAAAAGCTGGTATCAGGCCCTGCCTCTTCCAGGCTCAGCAAACTGGACACTTGGGTGGGAAGTCACCTGTTTCTGAGCATGGGAGGTAGGGGCACACATCTGTGTGGTGGGAAGTGTTCTGCCTGACTCCTTAGCCCTCCAGCCTTTATTCTGCACCAAATCCCAAATCCCACCACACAGCCACAAAAGGAGCACCAGAGGAGCACCACACACACGCCCCACCAGACCGGCCTGCCCCAATCGAGCAATGCACATGTTGGTCATCTTGTTCCCTCCATGTCCACCCCTTTTCTTTATTTCCAGACTAATTGAGCTCTGGGAAAGTTGCAAGGGCAGTGAATTCCTAAATTGGGTAAGGCAGGGACAGAGCCAAAAGTGATGGCTAGGATGGGGTTACACGCTATAGGGAGTCACCCAGGAAGGGCTGGCTGCTGCTGAAGGGAACACCCACCACAATGAAGGAAGGCCCTAGATGCTGCTGGTGTCAATGGAAGCTGAATGGTCAAGGTGGACTTGAACCTGGCCTTCACACGGTCCTCAGATGAGACACCTCGAGTGCTGGTTTCTGTGTCTGCGGGGGTACTGTTCTCTCTCCCTCACCCCGTGACCTCTCTGCACTTAGCACCACTCTCTGTTTTCCAACCCCTTCTACCTCTCCACGGAGGTAGAAGAACCCCAGTTCTTCTCTACCTTGATTTTCCTTTGAACCAGTTTCTGCTGGAAGCCCTCGGGCCCTCCTGTCCCTGCACCCCTTATGTGACATAACCAGAAAAGCTCCCTGTCCACATTTGCTCCCCTGAAATGAGAGCACAGAACAGCCTCACTGGTTCATTGGGGTGGCAGGGAGTTTGAGGTTAGGAGGGGTAAAGTAAAAAAGAGACCAGGGAAAAAATACGAGGGGTTTCACAAGAAGAAGGAAGCAGACTAGTGTCCCCCATCCCATCGTCATTCCTGGGGTTGCATGAGATGGGCCTACAGTGTGGACCTGTGTTCCATGGTGGACCCTTCCTCCAGTCTGTAGCACAAGGGCTCTCATCTCCAGGTGCAGGGGATGAACAGGCAATATCTGGATGCAGCAATGCTCTGTGGGCATGCGGAGGGTGGGGGGTGGAGAGGAGGCCTTCAGACCCAAAGAAGAATGAACTTGAGTGCAGCCCCTCTGCAGGGAGGATGCCTGGTCTTAGATGGATCACCATCAGGCAATGCACAAAGCTCCCAGGGTCTCACCCAGACGGCCCTGCCTTTGCCCTGCCTAGGGAGAGCTGTGTCCTCCTCACGTTGCCTCTGGCAGTGTTCTCTGAACAGCCAGCAGCTGTCTGAGGCCCTCAATGCACAAGGTCCCCCAGGCTATCCAAGATTTTGGAGTCTGTTGTGGGTTCGCTCATCGCCCGCATCACTATGGTGTAACTCCAGCAGTGCACTGGCGTTCCATGGCCAGACTGGCAGGGACCTCCCAATGTCACCTTGGGGTACAGCCTGAGAAAGAGAGACACCTAACTTTCCCTGTCTGCTCTCAGAGACAGTGTTTTGAGTGCAGTGTTTTCTTTTATTATTTTATTTTATTTAGGTGAAACAAACATCCGTTACACAGATCTTCATACATTTTAACCACCTCTCTAACCCTGTTTCCCATCCTGCATGTTAATTTGAATATGAACTTAATGGACGCTAAATAAGTCAGCAAAGATGCTGTTTTTAGTGCAGCCGAGCAGATGTGTCTCTGAGGAAATGTGCTCGCATGAGCAATGTTACCCAAGAGGCACCTCCAGTTAGTGCCCTCCCACCCAGAGGGCTCCCAAAGAGAAACTGCGGCACACCCAGCCTGGTACAACACCAAGGGGCACTGCACAGGGCAGCTGTCCTTTAGAGGGACTATAATGTGCAAATGCCACCCCACCTCCTTTCAGGACCTGCCCCTGCCTGCAGTTCCTCCTCTTTCCTTAGGGGCGTCCACAAGGCACTTGCTAAGGACTCTGGGGTCCTGTGACAAAGAGGAAATAGCCCCCAACTTCAAGTGGCACACAGACCAGTCCAAAGCTGGAGAAATAATCTGCACTTAACTATTTTTTTTTTTTTTTTTTTTTGCAGTTTTTGGCCAGAGCTGGGTTTGAACCCACCACCTCCGGCATTGCACTTAACTATTTTAATAGACTAAAGCCAGAGATAAGACTTTCAAATCCCACCCTAGGCAAGTTCCTGCACTTTAGGGAATTCTGGGGAACATAGGAGCCAAGGAATGCTTGATTTAGCCTGGGTGGACCCCGGAGTTGGAGAATTCTTGCCTGAAGTCCGAGATTCTCTGTTTGCGACTTGCAAAGATTTAAAAAGGTGCCGTAGGGAGCCGAAAGCAGGAGCAGTCGCTCAAGCTGGTGTTGTCCTCTTTGCCCCACCAAGGGCTGCTCTTGAAGCTGCGCTGGTAAAGGGGCACGTGGAGTCAGGCACAGACCAGTCTGAACCTCCATGCTGGGCTTCGGTACAGTTGGCTGCCAAGGAAGCGTCAGGCTCCGCCGCATCAGTGTTTGTGAGAGGGAGAACCAAGGTTCAGATCTGGTTCTAGCTCTGTTGCTGTTCAGCTAAGGGCTCCTAAACCCTCCCTGGGCTTTCCTTTTTGTATCCGCGTAACACGGGGGTAAAGCAGATGACCTCGTATTCTTCACTGATTTAAAAATCCACAGCTCTGCCCAGCCCACAGGCCTGCGATGAGGGATTAACTCGAGGAGGTGTGTGCAAACTGGAAAGCACAGCGCACGTCAGCCCTGACAGTGACAGTGAGTCCAGGAGCCCTGTGTCTGCCTGGTTCGTTATGGGTTTGCCGGCCCCTTACATCAGTGATTTAACAAAAGCTTGGCGGAGCCCAGATTAGGTCTCCCAGAGCCCGGACCCGGGGGCCTGTCCTGTTCAGCCACTTTCTCAGAGCCAGGTGAGGGTCCCAGAACCGGGTGAATGGGCAGAGGTCGGGACTCCTCCCGCACGCCCAAGCCCCGCTTTGAAAGTTCTGTGCCAGTGGCATCAAGCAGCAACACGCCCTAAAAGAAAACCCCAGGATGAAGGGACGTGGGCCATTCCAGCCTGACAGTGCCCCGCATGCCTTCCACTCAGTGAAGGGCCCGAGTCCAGACTTGCACCCTCCCAGCCTTCTCTGCAACCAGGGATGGCTGGCCTGAGGCACGGAGAGGCAGGAGGAACAGAGCTGGAGAAACCCACGGTGCCTGGCTACGGTGTTTCTGCTACCCTCGCCTGGAAGGGATCCAAAGCACAGGCAGCCCCAGTAAGTCTCTAGGAAAAAGGTCTGCTCAGTCCCTGAGAAGATGCCACCTCGAAAGAAAAGGGCAAATATTCCCTGAGTGATGTCAGTGAATGTACACACACCACTAGGGGGCAGGCTTATTGTCACCATCATCCCCATTTTGCACAGTTGGAAACAGAAGCTCGAAGATATTAAACGATTTACTCAGGATCACAATGTTAATAATGACAGAGCCAATATTTGAGCCCGAGTGCACGGAATAGCAAAGCGCACACCCTTAACCATGTCTTATCCAGAGTGGGAACAGGTCGCTGTGGTGTTGGTCACTTAGACTGGAGACCACTTCTTGTCCGGAGACACTCATTTGGCAGGCAAAGTCTAACAAGTCACCAGCTATACTTGTTGGATGAACCTGATGGTGTAAATACGTCAGCCCTCAGCTAATGGAGGGCTGCAGCTTTGGAGAAAGAACTACTGAGATGTGGGAAGTTAACTCCGGGCTTCCAGACACCTTTAAGTGCAAAAAGGAATTAAACTTTAATGATAGCATTCTAGGCCTTGGCAGAAGTCAGCCCAGGGAAGACATAGCTGCCCCAGCTAAACTCTCTGGCCCAATGAGGTACAATGACAGAACGTTCATACCAGGCTGGGGGAAACTGGTACAGCCCGCCTTCTCACCAATCCCCTCCTATGTGGTTAGACATTATATTTTATGTAGAAAAGAGGCATTCTAGGGTCTTTCAATGAAGTGAGTTTACAGCGGAGCTGCAGACACTGTATGCAGGGCTGGTTTGAGACAGGCCTCCCAGGTAGAAGCTCCCAGCTATTTCTATGGCTTAAAGCTAGAAGTTCTGGAATCTCCTCAGAGGGTCAGCACCCCACCACAGGATAAACTGGGACTCAGCCAGATGGCAGCATGCCAACATCCATAGCCTGGCTCTGAGTTACAGGGGGAAGTCACAGGAACAATGTGCCCTTGTGTGGCCTAGGGACAGGGGTTGACAATGCTCAACTCTCAGCTCTATGCTCAATGGTCACGGTCCAAAGGCCACTTGACTCGCAGTGAGGGCTGCAGGTGTGGGCTTTACATCAGGGATTTAAAGCAGTGCCAAGTTCTTCTTTCCTCACAGTCACTCATAATCAGCCCTTTGGCTTCTAGAAATAAAAATCGATTAGTTTCACAGAGACAACAGAAGAATGTGATGCAGGAAGAAAGAGGTGTTAAGGGTAAAGCCAGGTCTTGACTTTTTTTTTTTTTTTTAAACAAAGTCTCCCTCTGTTACTAAAGCTAGAGTGTAGTGGGGTCATCATAGCTCACAGCCACCTGAAACTCCAGGGTTCAAGGGACCCTCCAACCTCAGCCTCCCAATTAGCTGGGACGACAGTCGCCCACCATCACACTGGGCTTTTTTCTACTTTTAGTAAAGACAGTTCTACCTCTTGCTCAGGCTGGTCTTGAAATCCTGACCTCAACCAATCCTCCTGCCTTGGCCTCCCAGAGTGCTAGGATTATAGGCACCTGGCCCAATACTTGACAATTACTACTATTATCCCTATCACCATCATGATCTTCCACCATTATTATAGAACAGGAGAATGAACCGGGCACATCAATCATGGTAGCTATAATACCCACCATTCCTGGCTAAGAAGAATGGTCTCAGTCATAGCCCTCAAGGAGAGGAGTGTCCCCAAGCTGGTCTTCATTCAGCATTTGCTCAGTTTGAATTTTGTGACCCACACCCCGTCTTGGCTTCGTGTGATTGGGCAGGAGTGGATGCCTGGCCCAGGACCTCCTACCTGGGGACTAGGAATATTGTCCCACATGGCTCAGCTCAACCAACTCTGCCCAAATGAGAATTAGATTAGCAATTAGATTCACTGAATTATCTTTCCCTGTCAGGTGACTCATTTTAAAAATCAAGAGAAAATGAGCCAACTGGTTACAGGACAAACATCACAAAACTACACTTAGAAGAGGTGAGTGAGGACTCAAATCACTGAGTCATATTGAAGCCAGAGCTCCAGAACCAGTGGTTCTGAGCCCAGATACATCTGCGCACTGGCTGGCAGCATACCTTTCACAGGTGGTTAACACATTGTGCTCAAGGTGGAAAATATACCTTTTGTTGCAACCAAGGATATATATTGTTATGACAGTGTTTGTGGGACAGAATGTTGAGAGGAGTACTTCATGTAGATGAGGAGAGTCCCAAACATGCACATTGGAGGGAAGAGGTAGAGTTTAATGACAAGTGTATGCCAGCACAAGCACATTTCCAGGAATGTGCGAAAACTGTCTTGTGTGTACAGAAGAGAGCACCGTTTGGGCCATAACGGTTATCTTCAAATAGAGACACACGGGCTTAAAGAGTAACCAAGTGAATGCTATAATAAGTAGGGATGTAATTTAATCCTTTTAAAGGCTTGCCAAAAATTCTGGTATTTGAACGTGTGCCATTGTATTAGTCAGGACCCTTTTGGTCTCAAGTAACAGAAACCCAACTCAAATTAACTTTACAAAGGAATTTGATGGTTTACATAATTGAAAAATCTAAGGGTAAAACTGACTTCAGTTACGGTTGGATACAAACGCTCGATATCATCAGGATTCATATTTTTTTCTTACTCTGATTTCCCCCAGTTGGCATTGTTTTAGGTTGGCAGACTCTTCCCACACTTGACAATGTGGCCAATATTGGCTTCAAGCTTTATGCTTACCTTCTTCCGCCTTAGCATCATCAGCAGAAAAACAGTAATTTCCTAGGTCTTTAGTATAAATCCCATGGTTAGCTCTCATTGGTCCACCTTGAGACATGTATTCATCACTGAGCCAATTACTGGAGCCAGGGAGAAGCTATGATCTGATTGGCCTGGTCCAGGTCATGTGCCCAGTTCTCCATCATTCTAGAGCATGATGTTAGCCTCACCAGAACACACTGGGCCTAACAGTAGAAAACGGGACAATTACTACTATCATCCCTATCACCATCATGATCTTCCACCATTATTATAGAACAGGAGAATGAACTGGGAGGGAGGGATGTTGAACAGGCAGTAAGGAGAGCCTCAGGCAAACAAAATAGTTGAATACAATCTCTCAAGAGCAAAGGTCCTTGAACTCCTGACATTAACCTCTTATAGCTGCCTTGAATGCTGAATGACTTTCTGACCACACTCTCCATGAGGCCTAACTGTATTTTCATGATGGATTTATCCCTTGGGGTTCTTATCTACAAACAACAAAACTCACTCTGATTTCTTTAAGCAGAAAAAGAATGCATGAAAGCACATCATTAGTGGTTCAATGAATCTCCAGCAAAGTCAGAGAAATGAGCCTGGGGCTCTGCAGGTATGAGTGGTACCCAGACCCCTACCTGTCTGGTCACAGGCTCGATCCCACTCCTTTGGTGCATGTTACTGTGAGCATCTCTGCCTCTGCTGCCTCTGGGTTTCCATGTCCCTTCTCTAGGCGCCACTTCATTTCCAAGACCCAATCCCAAGCAGCAGCTTCTCGCCTGCTTTTCCCACTCTCCTAATGCTGTTTCAAATGAGCAGGGCCTATGTCACATGTCCTAGCTGCAAAAGAGTCTGAATAACGGAGTTCTGATCTCCACCCTGGTGAGGAGGCATCCCTTACATGGCACATTTCCCAAATCTAGGAAGACTTTTCAAATGATGCTGAGCTGGCATCAATATGATCCATATCCACTACACAACCTCTCAAACAGTCGAGTCTTCTGCCTCTTTCAGGTTCTGGAGAGACCAAAGCAAGGGAGCCTAGCTTCTTTATTTTCACATGTGGCTTCGCAATATATCTGTGAATCCCTGTTCATTGCAACCAAAGGAACTCAGTTAACACATCACAATTTGGACAACGTAGTTTGAATAAAATTTGACTTGGGGGTAATTGTTTCCTTCCCAGCAAGACTGGCTCACAGAAGCTAATGGCTTCTTCTTCAAACAGAAGAGTGCTAGTGGGGCTTTGGAGGTTGTCTTGGAATCATGGTCACAAGGAGCCCTCCCAGGAGTGCCAGCCCACAAGATATCTATCAAGCCTTGTTACAGAATTCTATAAAAGCCACACATTTAACCACAAATCATCCCCAGCTATTAACAATAACGAGGTTGCCAGGTGGGGGCTCCCTGTCAAGGGTTTTCCCGGCCTGATAAATTCCCTTGAGAATCTGAAATTCTCCAGCAGCATTTCTAGGGCACTGAATTACTTGACATTCCTTCTGCAGCTGTCTACTGCTCCACCAGGACCTGAAGTCATTTCATCAAGAAACAGGTTTTGAATATCATATATGTCCTAGGCATTGTGGTAACACTGGGCATGCTTGTCTCTGGAGGCCCTTCAGACAAGGAAATGAGCCAGAGCTTAAATGGAGGCAGAAGAAGCAAGGAAAGGAACAAAAATGTTAAAGCACCATTATCCAGACCAAGATGTATAGTTCGCATCTTTAAGCAGACTTGTTGTGACTTGTTGAGCAGGGGCATTAGGGAAGGTGAGGACTTTGACTAATTTAGGAAGTACAGCCATTGTATTTTCGGAACATGTAGACTAACAACTTTCACTGACTGGGGAATTCGTTTGTATAAAAGTTATCTAAAGATATCACTATAAAATACGTTTAGTTATATTTAATAAGTGAAAAGAATAAGATCAGAGGAAATAATGACCTCTTGGGAAAATCTGGATGGAGCTGGTTGGATACTTGGCTGCTCCTGGGTGGCCATAAGGAAGTGCAGTCTTTTACCAATGTGGACCTCTCCTCAGAATATAGACGTGTTTCACAGAGGGGAAGTCGGGACACCTGTGCAAACTTTGGGCTTGACAGGAAGGGAAAAGAGGACAGGCCTGCTGTCATGTCAGCGGCCCCACGTAGGCTGGAGTAGCCCCGCCATTCACCAACCTCACCGGGTCCGCGGAGGCGGCTCTGCCCCTGCAGGCCGCTAGGTGTCGCCATGAACCCGTGAGAGCGAGGCCCTACCCTGGGGGCGCACATCAGCGCGGTCTGTTTTCAATCAACACGTTGTCAGTTTTTCTCCCCGAGGCCCCAGGAGTGTGCTAGGGATTTTTATTTCTTGAGAAATACTGTGATTCAGCTGCCCTTTGTTGGCCCTGCTGGAGAGAATGAAGGTTGTGCTTGCTCCTGCCAGCCCCCCAGGCAGGGGGCTCCCCTGCTGGAGTCTTCAGGCCACCGTCCTGCTCCTCTCTCCCCCCTCCCTTTCTTCCTCTGCATTCCTTTTCTTCTTTCTCTCCCTGTGCCTGCTGACGCCCGCGAGCTGCTCAGTGCGGAGGGCCCCCATTCTGGAGGCCTCTTTCAACCTTCTGCCTGTCAAGGCAGCCACACAGCTCCAGAATAAACTAGCGCAAGGCTCAGCCGCGCCCCCTTCTTTCAAAGCAGCCACAGAAGAAAGCAGTGTTGGGGTGGGGGCAGCCAGAGGCTCAGCTACCTCCGTGGGTTTTCGGACCTTACTCGGCCTACAACGGCCTAGAAGTCTGCTTTCAGGTCTCACTTCCCTCAGCCATGTACAAGCTGTGAGACCTTCGCCGCTCCTCGCCCTTTCTCAGCCTCCATTCTTCATGTATGAACTAGATAGGACGTACAGGTGCATAAGGGCCCCACTGACCTGGCATGGAGCAGGCATTCTAGAAAGGCAGGTGACTTCGTTATGACTACAAGGGGCACTTACTGACCCATCAACACACACCCACAGACGGAGATCTTTGGGACCTGCTGTCCTGACCCCGTGGCAAGATGGTGTGTCAGGGAAACAGAATTCAGGGGTGTGTGTTCAGAGATGCCTGGAATCCCTGCTGAGTCTAACTCTCTCTGCTTATGTCAACAGGGATAAATTTGTTCTGAGCCCAGCTGGGAGCTGTCTTGGTCAATAGCCATAGCTTGCTTGGCAAAATGCCATGATAGCCGTCCTAGAACCGTTGGGGGAAAGGCCACTCGTGGGTGGAGCGGCTGCTCACTGCTCACCCTGGTTTCCAGCTACCACATTTGCTACTGTGGGTTTTTTGTCGGTGGCCACAAGGCAGAATCCTGACTCTAGGTGCCCTACAGCTGCTCTCTGCAGGCACTGAGGGCACATAGCCTGAAAAGTTGGGGAGACGTGGAAAAAATTCAGAGCCAGGTTTTGTTTGTTCGTCTGTCTGTCTGTTTTACCGGAGGCTTTCCTGAAACTCTCACTGGAAGCTAAATGGCAAAGAGAGGGTAATGCCCCTGCTGGCCAACGTGAGTAACTGCAGCCCTCTCCGCCTTCTGGAAGAGACCGTTTCTGACAGACTGGGATCTCTGGCTTGAGGACGCTTGAATACTCAGAGCCAAGATGAGACTGCATTTGTTGAGCAGTAAATAGGTAGGGGATGTGTGCTGACTCTTACACAGCCCAAAGCAGTGTTCTGGGGTTCACAGGGATGTGGGAGGCAGGGGACTATTTAGACCCTCAGCCCCAGCCTGGCAGAACAGGGCACCCTCAGAGCATATTGCTTGTCCAGAGGCTAGCATTGACTCTGTACCTGCGAAGGTTTTATTTCTTCAGCCATGAGAAGCCTTGGACTTTCAAGAAAGAGCTATTCAGCCAGAGCATCCATTGAGGGGTCCAGTTACCCAATTCCTTTCTCCATTAGAATATTAAAGGCCGTAGCTGAGTCTTTCCTACTCCGGGTTGGAAGAGACACACCTGGATTGTGGTCCTGGCTCTGTGACCTCTGGGAAAGTTCCCTAAGCTCTCTAACCTTCAGTTTTCTTATCTGTAAGATGCATATAATCCCCAAATGCAGACTACTCAGAAACATGCCACGCAGATTAGACATTGTGTAGGTGGAGTCCCCAGTCATGTTAGGCACACGATGGCAGCCAGGAGGTTGCCAGTGACCCAGCTGCAGGTTGCCCAGGTGCAGGGGAAGCTGCTGCTGTGCATCTCAGTGAAGTCCACCAGTGCTCCAGACCACACCCAGACTCCTCAAGTCCCAGTGGATGGGATCTGGGAAGGCCTGAATGCCCCTGCTGGTGCTTCACTTGTCTTTTTGAAAATCTTGTGAACTCTCATTAATCTCTGGGGAGGAAGTTTTAATAAAATCATGCAGCTTCTGTGCAAAACAATCTGACAGTTTCTCAAAAAAGTAAATACAGGACCCAGCAATTTCATTCCTGGGTATATATCCAAGAGAAATGAGAACACATGTCCATACATAAACTTGCATGTGAATGCTTATTGCAGCATTATTCACAATAGCTGGAAAATGGTAACAATGCAAGTATCTGTCAAGTGACGAATGGATAAATAAAATGTGGTATATCTATGCAAGGACTATTATTCAACCATAAAAAGGAATGAAGTACAGATAAACCTACAGTGTGGATGAATCTTGAAAACATTACATAAAGTAAAATAAGCCAGACACAAAAGGACAAATATTTTGCTATTCCATGCATATGAAATGTCCAGTATAGACAAATCCGTGGAGACAGTAAGTAGATTACTGGGGTCCATGCCTGGGGATGGGGAATGACTGTTAATGGGTGTGAAGTTTATTTTGGAGGTGATGAAAATGTTTTGGAATTAGATAGTGGTGGGTTTCACAACTTTGTGAATGTACTAAAAACCATTGAATTTTATGTTATGTGAATTAAATCATAATAAAGCTGTTATTTTAAAAAAGACCCTTAGCATGCCAGCTGGTGTGTGCTATGACCAGCAACCAGCAAACGAGATGGGCGGTGTGGGGAGTGGAGCTCTTGTGAGCCTCACCTATAAAAGGCTTCTGAGTGTGCTGGGGCCCAGGGCCTGACTGGCAGGACACCTGTGGCACTTTCCCGGCCAGCTCACCCAGCAGGCACTGCACAGGGAGGATGCAAAGCTCACGAGCACACCTTGCCTTGGTGTCAAAACTTGTAGAGATCATGTTGTCCAAACCAAACATCAGGACTGTTAACTATGCTTTGTACTCCTAAGGACAGTAGGATAAGCCATTTTAAGTAAAGACTGTCTCCAAATATATGGGTACAAGGCCCCAGTTTTCCAGGACACACTCACCTTCCTCTGTTCCCTCAAACAGACAAGTTATCTAAGAGTCGTATCTAAAGGTTGGGGAGGTCTCCTGACATTTCATCAGAACTGTGCTTTTTCAGACTGAAGGCCAATCTAATAATGGTTCAGCTTGAGCGAGGTGCCTACAACCATTTTCATGGCAGGGCACAGAAACTAGCCCTAGAAAACACCAGGCAGCCTGTTTGCTCTGCTTCCTTGGAGCATTGTTTGGAATCTTGACAGGAAGTTCAGTGGAGCAGAGATGCTGAAGAGTTCTCTGTACTCGCCCAACACACTTACATGCGTGCACATGACTGCCATCCCCTGTCCCAGACTAAGCAGAGGGCAGTCCCACTCAGGAGAACTATCCAGTGTCATCTGGAGTGGCTAACTCTGCTGGGAACCTTTATCTGATGCAAGAATGGGGCCCAAGACAACAGAGGACTTCCTTCATATCTGGACATTCCTTCAAAAAGGGGGTGTGGAGTTTCCGCTGTCCTCCACCTCTGCTACCCTGGACCAAAGCACTGCCATCTCATACCATCTCAATATCTCATCTTATATTGGTTAATCCAATAACCACCTAATCAGCCTCTCTACTTCCCCCCTTGTTCCTGCCTTCCTGAAGTCAGCAGAGAGATGCTTTCAAAACAGAAGTTGGTCAAGTCAGCCCTCACTCAGTGGCTCCCATCACACTCAGAGTAGAAGCCAAGGTCCTCGCATTGGTCCACAAAGCTCTCCAAGGTGTGCACACCCTTCTCACACACACCCCATAGTCCACACATCCCCAGCTTCCCTTACACACGTACTTGCCTACCTCCCCACACACTGTAGTCACCTTCTCCAGTTTTCCTGCTACTCCTGAACTTGCCCTAGCCGCTTGCTCTCTGCCTAGAAGGCTCTTGCTAGTCATCAGCCCCTCCATACTCCCACTGTTGAGGCCCTCTTACTACAAAGGCCTTCCTTAACAACTGTTGGAAGTGGCCCTCATGCCCTCTGACCTGTTTACTTTTCTCAGTGGCATTTGCCACCATATATATATATATACATATATATACATATATATATATATATACACCCATACATATATATATAAAATATCACGTATTTATTTATCAAATCTTTCTATCATCCCAGTGGAAATAAACAAAGACCAACCATATGAAAAAAGTGAAGGCTATTTATTTATCCCGAGCTTGCTATGCAGCAAAGGAGTCAGCTGCCTACACTCAGGTTTTGGGAGAGAGCCAAAGGCAGGCAGAGTATAGACAAAAAAGGGATCAGAGGCTATTGGCATGAGGCAGCTGTAGGGGAGCGAACAAGAGGCAAGGCACCCTATGCAACGGGTTAGGGGTTTGTATCTGGCTTTCTCTGATGGCTTGTAAATTGGACTCAGGGACAAAAATTAGGAAAGCTATCCATTACTTATCAAGTCCTGACCATTTGAGGCCTATTATTACAGGGGTTCTATTTTAGCTTCCTATATTGTCACTAGAGATAGTACACTGGCTTCCTGATTGTTTATTGTAGATAAGGGAGTGGGTTTCTTGGATGGGTTGTGGCAGGCTGTGGGTCAGAGTTCTGTCTTTATATATGGTACTAAAATATAAACACAATAGAACATTGTTTTATTTCCTGCTGTATCCCCAGAGCCTAGGACAGTGCCTGGCACCTTGTAGGTACTCAGTATTTATTTGCTGATTATGATAATGTTTGTCTAGATCTAGCTAGAAAAATTGTGACTCTGGTACATGATCTACATGGAAAACCAACCACAAGCCTGCTTAATTCGATCTAACTCTGCAAATCTTCATCAAGCACTTGCTGCATACCCAGGAGGCTCTGCATCAGGCCACTCCAGGTTACACACATCAAGAATGGGCTGGAAATAGATTGAACCAAGATCCTGAAGGCTTCAGCCTTTGTCCAAAATCTGTCTTCTCTCCTCTTCCACTTTGAATGCATCCCCACCTTTGAAACCCCTTCAGGTTTCAGGTCTCCCATTATACCTTCAGAGGTTGCACTGGCCAGCATTTAATTTCCCCAGCACTCTTTGCACATGGAACTTAATTATTTCTTCTCATAGTGCGCCTGCGTGGTTGCTGGTTGTCTTTTTAGTAGGTCAGTTATCTTCTCAGTTGGATTTTTACCTTATAGCTGGAGCCACATCTTGCCCACAATACAGGTGACACACAGGAGGGTCTTGGTGATTGAGTGAGTCTCGCACCTGTCTTACAGCTCCCTTCTGGGGTGTATTAACGATATGCTGGTCTGATGATCCAACACTGGGGTCCCTACTTGGGCACCTCAACTATTTTCCAAGAAGGGCTCCACATTATGTTTTTTTGTTTTTTTTTTTAATTTAATGGCTCTGAATTATCTATTCTTCTGGAAAGAGATTCCAGGCTTAGGTTAATTTATCTTTTGGACAGAATACTGAAGGATCCAAGAAATAAATAGGCTGGGATGCAACTGGAAATAGAAACCTTTGGAATAGCTTATCAGCAGGCTATATTCAGCCAGAGACACAGAATGTAAGCTCTGCAAGGGCAGGGATTGGGGGCTGTCGTGTTTACTAATGAATCAGCACTTGGCACCCAGTAGTTCCTCCATAAATATTTATTGAATGAATAGGAGGCACAAACACACGTGCTAAGTTTGAAATGAGAAACTCCAGGTTTCAGTAGACCATTGTCAGTATTCACTCATTTTGCCGCTTAATTTTTGCAGCCATTACAAAACACATTAAGTAAAAAGGCAAATATAGAACCACACAAGTGAGAGAGGGCTCCAAGGAGCAGGAGCGTCATTTCTCAGTTTTTGTTCGCGAACCACTCCTCCTTTCCACACAAGCTGAGTTGCTCACCCTGCTTTCTACAGCAAAAAGCTCCAGTGTCAGGGCGGCGCCTAGGGCTCAGTGGGTAGGGCGCCGGCCCCATGTAGCAAGGGTGGCCAGTTCGAACCCAGTCCAGACCAGCTAAAACAGCAGTGACAACGGCAACAAAAATAGCCGGGTGTTGTGGTGGGCGCCTGTAGTCCCAGCTACTCAGGAGGCTAAGGCAAGAGAATCACCTGAGCCCAAGAGTTGGTGGTTGCCTTGATCCACGGCACTCTACTGAGGGCGATAAAGTGAGATTCTGTCTCGATAAAACAAACAAACAAACAAAACTCCAGTGTCAGAACTTAGCCCACAGCTTCAGAGCCTTCAACAATTATGGATCGCCATGTGGTCTAATTCCTGAATATACTTCCCCCAGTTTTATAATGAATCAGAATGAGGAAAGCAAACATTGGTTACAATCAATAGTCAACTTAAATTAACTTTAAGGCCTTGGGAGGGAAATGTGAGAAAACATTCACCAGATCCACAGTAGCTGCTGGCTTCATTTTACTTGGATAACTTTTTTCCCCAACCCTCATAAACATTAAAAACCAAGTGGGGGGTGGGTGAAGATTCTCTCTCCTTGTACCTCTTGCCCCACTCCTGGGATTCCTCAGGACTTGCCTGGCGATGTGGAAGTCTATCAGCTCTTCCTGCTGTCACCGAGTAAGACTCTGAGCCCTTCAAACAGACCCCAGTCTCCAGGAAGTCCCTCCCTGTGCCTAACTGAAATCTCTTCTGGCAGTTAAGCACAATCCCCTCTTGCCCTGTCATCACTGGCGAAGGAAGAGCAGCTGCTCACTGGCCTCCTTTTAATCATCCTTAATGGGCTTATAAACAGTTATTAAGTCCCCCTTCAGCCTTCTCAGAGCCTCATTTTACTTGCATTGAAGCTGAGAGCTTCTGAGGAAGGCATTTTACCCAGGGCCCCACAGACTTGCAAAGTCTTAAATGGGTAATCAGCCACTTCACCCACTTTAGCCTACATGATTGAACAGCTCTGCCTTCTTTTGCAAAATTTAAACCCCTTCAGGGGAGTTCCCTGGCAACCAACCCTTATCACGCCCCAACCCTTATCAACCCCAATCACGCCCAATCTAGGCCAGGACAGGACATTTTACAAATGTTCCTTTTGCCTGAGAAGTCACACTGGCGCATAAGCATACAGCAAACAAAGCAATTGCTCTCTCCGAAGTTCTTCATTTGCTGGTTGGATCCTGGCTTCTGCAAACCCTGTGGGCCTGGTGGGCTCTCACCTGATCGCCCCACTGAGAAGGGGGTGCTACTCTAATGGACTGTCACCTGTCCTTTCTTGTGATTACTACACTGGGGCCACAGCAGCTGGGGAGCAGGACATAGAGCTAACGTGAAGCTTGCTCAGTCTCTGCAAGGCACTCTCTGGAAAGTTTCATTTCCTATTATGCGCCGAATCATAGTACCATTTGTTCACGGTTCATTGCCTATGCCTATGGGTAAAAGTCTGAATTGTATGTTTGGACAGAGTCCTGAGGTTCCCTCCAATTACAGGAAGTAGGAAGGAGCAGGGCAGGTAGGTTGCAAAGTGTTTCAACTTTGACAAAAAGAGTGATTTCACTTCAAAGGTAATTTTAACCAGAATGGCTAAAATCAAAAGGACTGAGAAGTCCAAGTGTTGACGAGGTTGTAGAGCAATTGGAACTCTCAGTGTCTGCTGCTGAGTGTGAATTAGAGCCACCTCTTTGGAACTCTTTGGCAGCATCTAACAATTGCTCCAAGAATCCCATTCCCAACCATAGGCTCAGAAGCAGTGAGTGAGTGAATGTGTTTGTCAAAAGACATACAAGACAGTTGATCATGCTGTAGTGAAATAGTAAAACTCTTGAAGCAGCCACCCAGTGTAGTGGATACATACCATGAAATCAGACACAACAATGAGGAAAACTGGACCCCTGCCATCTCATGCAACATGGATGCATCTCACAGATGTAATGCTGAGCGAAAGAAGTCAGACACAAACGAGCAGGTTCTGTGTGCTTCCATTTATGTCAAATTGTTAAAAGACAAAACTAAGCTATGACGATAAGGATCAGAATAGTGAGCAGCCTACGTAGCATCAGGCTGAATGCCTTAGGTCTGTGCAACGCATAGGCTGGAAGTTATACAGTAATTTTTAAAAAGAATAAAAGATGTCTATCTTCTTTTCTTCCCAGATGCACATCTCATTATTTACTCATCCATTCTTTCCCTACTCTGCTTCTCTTGAAAAAATATTTGAGGTAAGTTACAAAGGTGTGGTGTTGAATGACATAGGAAATCTGGGTCATGCTAAAATAAAAGCAGGAAAATGAGATATTTGGGTGGTCCTCAATATTTTTGTCAGGAATTCCTGTGCACTTCATAGGTGAAGCTAGAGAGAGTTTCCTAGCAGATGAGGCAAAAAAGAAACACAATTCAGCATCCAAAAGTTAACAATCCCACTGATTGGAAGCACTGGTCACTCTGAGACCCTAGAGAGAATTCTCCTGGCCATCTCAGAAAAAGGCAACTGTATGATCAAGCTCTTTTCTATTTCTTAAAATTTTGTCATACATCCCATTTGTAACCCTGGATACCTGAATTCCTTCAGCCCGCATTTTCACACCCATGGGGGATGCCCCCATAGAATTTAGGGTGAGGCAGCATCACAGGGACAACCAGGCATCTCTCCTGAGCTGCACATGGGCCTGCCACCCAGACACCTTTTACTTTCCCGGGTGCAGTCTGGGGGAAGCCTTGCGTGTAAGGGCCGGCTTACTGTTCTTTGGGGTGCAGGGCTTGCCACCCTCATTCCTGGAACCCAGGCCAGGATCCTTTGCCCGTGCTTTGCCACCCGGCTTATCCTCTTCCTGGTTGGCACATCTCAGCATTCCCATCCCTTCCCCAGCAGCGATTCTGTGTGAGTCGACTCCCTGGGGGCTGGACTCTTCACATTTGGGCATTTGGGTTAGTGGATCTTTCCACCTTCTGGCTCCAGTTTTTGAGTTGAATTCATATATTCCTCCAGTCACTAGAGGGGAAAAGGCACAATAATTATATAAACCAAGGGAACTGGAATGATTCCCCCTTCCCCCACCACAACTTGCTCTGTTCTGACTCCCAGGGAAAGATGAAGCAGGATAGAAGGCATGACTCATTTAGACGGAAGGCAGGCCTGTGAGTAGCACACACGGCCTTTACTAGCCTGCCCTTCCCACAGGCCGGATGGCTCCGGTCACACAGGTAGCAAACGTCAGGCGGCTTGGGATAGAAATGTTTAGGAGAGTCTTGAAGCCATCTCAATTGCAGGATGAGAAGGCCATTATAAATCTTGAACTCCATGTGAGCTTCTGATAAATTAGGTTCTATTTTTAATGACATTACTTGTTACTTTCTGATTTATTGTGTTTATTTACAAAGACCCCTGGATCCCTGCTATAAAAAGAAATTCACCAAGTAAGGAGGAAAAGACTGTGATTTTTATGTATGTTAAGTTACCAGAGATTTGTAGACACAGACACACAAATCTGGCCCCACTTGAGATGATCCAAGGGAGCCGTTTTCATTGTGTCAGAGCCAGCAGACACTAATTGATGTGTTTGTTCACATAGGCCAGTTGGCACATCGCTTTCTCCTTTTTCCTCTCAACTACACAAAAACACAGAGGTCCTCCCTGGCTTTTCCCCTGGAAGCTTGAGTTTAAGGCAGGCCCCTGCTCCTGCCACTTCCATACAGCATGAGTGGCCTCTCGGCTCAGAATCCCACCAGCACTTATGCTAATGTGGGCACATTATGGTAACAAGTACCTAATAATAGAGGGAAATTTAATTCCAGCAGCAGCAGCAGCCTCTCACTGGAGAGGAGCCATCCTCCTTCCGAGGAGGACCGGTGCGCTTTGCATATGAGGGTGGCAGGGAGCCAACACACTTGCCTCCTGAATTTGGTTTCCTTCCCTTTATTCACGTCTATAATTGAGCCTTTGTAAGTAGAGAGATATGTGTAAAGGAGCTAAATTTGGAGCTGATTTCATGGGGGTGATGAGAGCTCGGGAGGCCAGCTTCACCTTATGTTCATCTTGCCAACCAAGAAGAAAATCTTGGCCCTGATCTCAGAAAAAAAAGAAGCAAAACTTTCCATTTCTCTGTATCTTCCACAACTAATAAGATGGCATTAGAAGCACACAGAAAAGAAGGGGATGGGGGCAGGAGGGACAGGGGAAAGTACCAATGAGAAAGGAAAGAACCGTAGGTTCTTGAACTCACCAGTTCCCTAAATTGGTTCGTGATTTGGAAGGGAGGTGAGAAAGCAGCGTGAGCCTGGAGCGTGAGCCCTCTAGGTGGAGGCCCACCGAGGCCACCCACGTGTGGTGCTGCTGTGTGTCTGAGCGGGTGTGAGCCAGCTAGGTTCAGAGCTGGACTCATGTGGTATTTTAACCTAGAAGGGTCAGCACTGTGTAGGCAATGAAGCCAAATGGATTGACAGACTGAGTTACGAGCAGGAAACTGGATAAGGTTTTCAATGACTCTTCCAATCGGGAGTATGAACAGCATGCTATGGGTGGCATCATCCTTAATTACCTGGATCTGTGGCTTCTCCATCAAAGACAGTGTTCATCTGGATAGTTTCCTACAGAGAGAAAGAGACAGCTTCGCACACAGCCCTACACTCCCTGCCAACACGCAAGGTTGCTCATCCTCACAGCCCAAGTTCCTTGCCTCAAGCCTCTTGGACATTTGTGTCTTTAACTGGCACTGTGCTAGGTGCGGGGACACAGTGGTGAACAAGGCAGGTGTGGTGACTGCCCCACCAGGCTTGCCATTGGCGAACAGGTCCTACGATGTGGCGTGATAAGGCTATGAATGGAGAGATGTAGGACGTTATGGGGCACAGGCAGGGATGGGGAGACATTTGGTCCACACCTGGGAGTTAAGAAAGCATCCTGAATAAGCGAAATCTAAGCTGCGTAGAAGGAAGAGCAGAAATGCCACACAACACAGGCCAAGACCTATGTTGCCCTAGTGGGATCATTGTCGGGTAGACTTGCAAGATGGACACAGGGAGCCCCCAGGTTCCTGTACCCCCAGCCCTGCACTCCTGCCCTCTCCTGCTGCCTCCCCTAGCTTAGTCCAATGCAGCAGCACACCTAGGCCTCACCTAAGCCCTGAGCTCCATCTCTTCCTTTCCCTGATCTATCCTCTGTGCCACCCTCCAAGCCCTAACCTCTGTCTGATGCACCTGTCCTTTGTCTCCATGGAAACACTCCCTTCCCTCATGCATTGCCTTCTGCAGGTGCCGTGTCAGTCTTTAGCACACTAAGGAGGATGGGGCTTGGAGCTTGTCAAGCCTTTCGATCCTCAGTGTTACCAATTCCATCACATAAATGATCACCTCCTCAGTTCCCTATAGCTCCCTGGATAAGCAGCCCCAGTTTTTTGTGATCCTGGGAATTGATTTATCTAATGAATTTACTATTACCCAGTTCTAAGACAGTCTCTGAGTGGGATCCCACAGGGTACTTGCTTTAGAGACAATAACACCCAGGAGACCAGAGATTGCCTCTTCCTCCTGTTTGTAGACTGAGCAGACCATACGTACTAGGTGACAGATGGGCCTGAAACTCCAGCTCACTGTGTTGACGCACTCACTGGAGGAGGCACTGGCCCCTCATTCGCATTGGAGTCTTGGATTATGACAAAGCCTTATTGTCAGGAGGTGGGGAAGAGCTGGAGGCAGTCACCTTCAAATTCTCTCACTTCCCAGGTGGGTACATCAGGTTCAGCTGAAGGGGTAACTCCAGCTATTCAAAGCATTTCTCCACCTATTATCTCAGGGCAGGCATCCTCACTCCCATTTTCCAGGTGAGGAATGTAAGGCTCCAAGAGGCTGAGGGAGGCCCAAGGTCATATGACTAAGTAGGCAAGGCCAACCCCAGACCCAAGCAGTGCTTTCTCTGTCACTTTTCTGCAAGGTTGTGCAAGAAGAGCAAAGAAAAATTAAATCTCATTGAAGGCTAAAGTGCCAGTTCTGGTCTTTAAGCTTCACTCCCCCAACTCACTCTCCCAGAGAGCTGGTATAGATAATAAACACCACTACTCAATATTTATGAAATCCAGTTCTTCTGCAAATATATCAGCAGACATGTTCAGTGGAGGGAACAAATTCTATCAGGAGCTCGTCACACAGCAATCTGTTCCACTGGCCAAATGCAAGCACCTCTCTGAATGATAACACATCCCCGAGGCTGTGGTGGGCCTGCCTGGGGGGAGACAAGGGCCCCACCAGCCAGCACCCTAGTCAGGGGCCCCAGACTCACCACCACAACCTCTCCCTCCGCATTCTTCATTTCTGCAGGGAACAGAACAGGCAGAAGGTAAGCTTCTTGGGTGTTAAATTGACCTTAAAATTCCACCCCCACAATGGGATTTCCCCTAAATGGGCTTGGAACTCAGTCCGCAGACACAGCAAAGAAGTTTTCTATCTGGTAGACATGTTTGTTGACAGTTTTCATCTTCTCAGAAAAAATATATACACACACATATATATTATGCACACAATTAAAATGCTTTTACTCTTTTTCTAGCTTACTGTTATTACTAGGAAATTAGCTTTTAAATGGCCCTCAGATAAGAAAGAAAGATAAGGTTGAAATATTTGTTCACAACGTGGGGAGATTTTGCATTCCCTCCTCATGCCCTTTTTGAAAAGCAACTGGGATTGGGAGACAGTTTGTGAAAATGTTATTTATTAAAATCATCTCACTCAATATGATCAATAACCACTATAACTCACAAGTTTATAACCCTGCTCAGACATGCCTTGTGCGTGCCAGACACATGCCTGTGAAGGGAGTGATTAAAGCAAGCATTCTTTCAAAAAGATACAGAAGAACCTCTGTAAGCTGACCACCCAGGGAGTGTAACAAGCTGGTCAGCATATAGAGGTGGTCACCAGAAGGAGCCAGGCCTTCCGTGCTGACACATACACGTGGTGCATGTGCACTCCATGCAAATTAGGTCAACTTAAGAAGGTGATCAATCTGCCGGAAATCATTCAGTTCTCCCAACTCATCTAGCTGCCCCTAACTCCCCTCTCTAAGTAGCCCTTCCTAAACAATTCATGAAGATGACCAAATCCATAGAATCAGAGAATTAAGGATCCCTTGTTCTTTCAAAAGAGGCATGCATCAGAAATAGAGCATTAGTTGTCCTCAGGACACCCCTCCACGTGCAGCAGCGAGTAGCTACTGCCTGTGCCCACCACGTGGAGAGTGCTTTATTTCTGTCTCACTCAGTGGGAATAGACCCAGGTGCTTCTGCTGAGCTGATTGGACATGGCTCTGGGCAGGGCACAGGCAGGACCAAAGTGAGAGATCCAAGTGGGCCAAAGGCACCTTGCACCCTCCCCTCCCCTTCTCCAGTGACAGCCAACCTCTGCCTCATTCCACCCACACATGACGAGGCCAAAACTGTGCCAAGACATGATCATGCTGATCCTCTGCTGAGCTGGAGGCTTTTTACATTGTACAACATAGCAAGCAGAAGACAATAAACAAACAAATAGGCATTGTACTTACCTCCTGTCTTTATCCTGTGGGAGGAACAAAAAGAATGGACAGTAATTAACCTTTAAGAACTCTGCCCTGGCACTCACATGACAACATGGGGTCCTTTGGGCCACTGTACTCCTTTGGACTTGGGTGGGGGTAGGCTACCAACACTGCCTCAAACTGCATGGCTCCATCACTATTGGTTTTGGACAGGGGAGATTCTGGGAACGTGATGAGTTTAAAAGCTATCACTTTATAGCTCTTCAGGGAATATGTTGTCTCTGATGAGAACACCTGGTGAGGACATGACTACCCCAGTCAAGACTGCCTCATCTTTCTCCCAAGCAGCCAGCTGAGCAGCTGGCTTGGCTCACTGCAGGGAGGTCTGAGTGCTGGCAGTTAAACTTGGTTTCCTGACACATGAAGGGCTAAACTTGGACTCTAAGACCTTCCCCATGATAACCTTGGATCCTGTAATTCTGAAACTCTAATTTTATTCGACAAATGTTGGCTGTTAAATGGTGCAACTAATTTCCAGAGAGGCAGATATGAATCTAAATTTCTAGCTAGTTTTTCTTTCCTAAGTCAACATGTTGAAAACGGTATTTACAACAGAAGTTAAAACAACCAGGTTCAATGTGCATATTTAACATTTACCCATAAATTACATGAAGTTTCAGTGTCTATTAGATCATTACACTTCCTTAAAGAACTTTTACCCAAATCCCATTTCAGGGCACCACCATCCTTACAAGCTTAAACATCACCCCTTTAGAGTTAGGTTGGGGTTTTTTGTTTTGTTTTTAAATCAATTTGTGAGTACACTCTAAACAATAATACCTTTTTAAATTTCAACACATGCTCAAGGATTTTTTTACCTGGAAGTCAAGGTTGCCCTTAGCAACAAACTTCCTCAATAAACATAGCAAAATGCAATGCACATCTTTATGCTAACGCCTTATACTTTTTTACAATCTTTCATCCATAGAGATTTTAAATTATTTGACAGTTAATAGTTAATCTTCAAAGTACCTTTAAAAGGCACGTGAGTTTCATCATCCCTTCTTTCTGCTATTGAGAAATCCGGACACTCAGAGATTCATCCCCTAAGACACTGGGGCATAGAGCTAAGCTGGAACGTGGAGTCCTAAACTCACTGGGACTCAGCCATGATGAACAATGAAAACATAAGATAAGAAAAACAATGGCTGTAGTGTAGTAAGCATTGACTCTGTATCAGAACAGGGCTAAGTGCATTTGCTCAGTTACTTGTTTACTTTTACAAACGAAGAAATTGAAGTTCACAAAGGTTGTCACTTGTTCAAAGCCATATACCAGAAAAATGATAGAGTGCAAAATTTGAACCCGGGCTTTGTCTAACTCCAAAATTCAGGCTCAGTACCATAATGCTCTAGTTATAAGAACAAAAAACTGGCTCTAGGAGAAGTTTGTAACCATTTGATGCCCTTTTCACTTTGCTTTATGACTTCACTTTACCCAGCAAAAACATCTGCAGATTGTCACAATAAGAGGCATAGCAGTAAGCAGGCAAAAATAGGAAAGGGCTTGTGTTTACAGACCTTGAGAGTGAGAGATAACAAAAGAACAATGATTATTTAGTAGTCACAAAGAAAACAATTGAATCACTGGGGCCAAACACTTAATTCCCTTATCAGTTCTTTTTGGGGGGGGGAGGGCTTCCTTTAATTACATCCTATCCTTTAAGTATTCTGCAAATTTCTATCACTGCTCACAATTGGGGCTTTTCTAAAGCTTTTACCCAAGGCAAGGTCACCAAAAATTTGGCACCCCAATTTCGACAAGGGTACCCCATCAAGGACAGGGTAGGTTGCCAGAAAAAGCCAAAGGAACAGTTTCGTGGCCCAATAGGTGACGAAGAGGGCACAGCAGGACATAGAGAATCAGGATTCTCTCATCCTGGCACCCAGCCCATAAAGAAATCCTGATTCTCCATCTTTCCTTCTCCTGACTTCCCTAGGACATCCCTAGGAACAGTGCCCTGAGGGAAGTAGGGGAAAGGGCCCTGCCCATCGGCCACTTACAGAGGTTTCTTGTCCTTCTCAGTCTTGAAGGCACAGTGTCTGTGGATGGCTTTGGCCAGCAGGACAACCAGGGACACCAGGAGACCCAGAAGCAATATGCAGCCCAGAGTGATGACAAAAGGCACATACCAGGCCGATGGAGAGTAAATGTTCTTCCTCAGGACCTGGTAGGTGATCCTGGGCTGGGACAACACAGTGGGGAGGGTGAGTGGAGGGTGGCAGCAGTTTCCACACCACACTTGTTCCTGTTCAGTGTTCCACCCTTAAACATCTACATGCTCACAGTTCTTGCAGCTTCAATCCCTCACCTTCCTTACAGTCTTTGCAGACGTCTATTAAATCAGAACCCAGAAAATTTAGAGAACTTAAAAGCAACTCACTCCAGCCTAATTTTATTCCATCTTTCTTCCCCTTCCCAAAAGCTAAAAACATCCATTGGCTTTTTTTCCTGCCATATCTGGGTGTAACCCAGGGCCCAATATAGCCATTGTCTCTCGCTGAGAAGGCATGAGCCATGGAAGTTGCTTTTTAACACCTTGTAGGCTTTTCAGCGTTCCCTCTGACTACAAGCTGCCACTGCCACATGAGTGGGCTGATATCACAGTGAAGCCCAAGTTCAGCATCTGCTTGCCAGAGCAGGAGGCAGATAGCAGACAAGTTGCAGAGATTTTAGGATTAGAGATGTCATCAATAGGTCATGCTGTTAAGCTCAAGAAAGGTGGCAGGCAGCTCCTTACTCAAGGGCTCCTCCTAGCTGAGATCACAACAAAAAGTCCCTCAGGTTGTCAGATGCTTCCATTCATGGGGTCAGACTGGCCCCAGCACAGGAGAGAGAAGAATGAACCAGCTGTTGGCAAGACCCTGAGAGGCAGAAGTTGGCTACCTCCACAGATGGTTCTCTAAGGCTCTGATTACTTTTCTTCTGGAGGTTACTGACCAGGGCTGCAGCTTTTACTAGATGGAAGAAAGGGGACAAAAGAGTCGGCATAAATGTAAGCCAATTCCTCCAAGGGGCAGGGGAAATGATCCTGTTGTCAGACTCCTAGGTTCTCTCTTCCTTCCCCAGACCGATGCTGTTACAGCACCTGATGGTTATCTTCCTGCCACTGACCACAATCTGTGTTTATCTCATTAATTTGTATACTTTTTAATAATCTGAAAACACTCCTTCACATCAGTGACTCTCAAACTTTAGTGCACATCAGAATTCCCTGGAAGGCTTATCAAAAACGCAGGCTGCCAACCCCCACCTCTGGAGTTTCTCATCCAGTGGGTCAGGGGATGGAGTTGGGGATTCCAGGCCCTGGAGGTCATGGTGATGACCACAGCTGGGTGAGGTACAACTTTAATAACCTAGGGTTGGGCCCAAGAATGTGCTTGGCTAACAAGTTTCCAGGTGACGCTGATGCTGGTGGCCCGAGGACTCTGCTTTGAGAACCACTGACCTATGAGCTCCATGAAAACAGGGATAATTTTGAGTGTGTTCACTAAAGTGATTGGTCCATTATAGGCACTAAATCAATATTTACAGATCGGATTAAATTTTTTGGAGTGAAGTTGGGGAGTAGGTTACACATCAATACATGGTGACTTCAGAAGAGGTGGAAAAGAGCATCTGACAGCTGGCTCCTGGAATCCAGGGACACTGACTGGCAGTGGCTCCTGTGACCAAGCAGAGAGGGGCTGTGAAGGGAGCAAACGGCCACATGCCCATGAAAATTGGCTTCTGTGCCACAAGCAGCATAGGTGGTTAGTGCCCGAGGTCTCCCAGCACAGATCCACACTCTGCTTTACCAGAATAGGAAACATTAATGGTTTTACAAATCCAAGGATGCACGCTGACCTCTCCCAATGGTGGCCACACCAATCCAGCCTGTGGTTACTATTCTTGGCAACATCCTAATAACTCAGCTCTTTTCAGTCCATCCTATATTTCTCCTGGGACAAAGGGCTCCAGCAACATAAATCCCAAGGGAATGTGGCTGGGACCCAGATGCCAAAGCCCTTACCCTGGGGGTTGTGGTGATGATTGTGGTTGGGTGGGGAATGACTTTAATACTCAGGGTCACCGTCCCTGTTTCAACAAGAGCTCCCGCTTTCTTCCTGCTGGACAGCAAGTTGTCATCAGTTATATAGACGAGTAGTTTGTAGTCCCAGATCTTATCAAGCCCACCAGCATAGTCAAAGCGGGATGCAAGTAGCAGGCGTGTCACGTTGGACCCAGCGTCAGGAGAGAAGGTGAAATGGCCATTGACGTTGCCTAAATGAGGTTGGATGCAAGAATGTTGGTAAAAGGAAGAAAAGAGGAAGGGAAAGGGTTTACAAGGAAACTACATTTGGTCTTTTTCTGAAATGTCCACTATTCAGGTACAGACTATGTTTCTGAGGCACCAGAGCTGAATTCATGATATGGTACAGGCCTTAACTGCATCGCAGATTTCACTAAAGCAAAGATAGTCTTGCTCACAATCAGCTCCTGCTGAGCTTCAGGCAGAGACTTCATAAAACTGGTGTAGCCCCTTCCAGTTTATCATCTGGCATTTATTTGCTAACAACATGTACAGTTCACACACAGATGAGTGTGCAGTAAGAGGGTAGAACAGGTCACATCCGTCGTTCACCTGTCTTTCACGAAGGTCACACTGGTTGCAGATGTCCCTAGAGTCCCCCAAAGGAAGCTGCCTCCTGGCTTTGCAGGGATTGCAGCCCCAGGTCCTTCTGGACCCTTCCCATCACACCCTGAACTCACACCCGGCTCTGTCAGCTCTGTCGGGGCTCACGCCTGCGCTCATTCCTCCACTGGCTCTAGACTCATTACCGACTGAACACCAGTAAGTGGAGCAGGGGATGATGCAATTTTTGCTCCCTTAGCAGCAAAGTGCTCCATCAAGGCCTTAGGGTTCTCAGTATGGATTATTTCCATCTTCAGCAAGTAAGGTCTCAAGGCAGTTTCTGCCCCTGGGTTTTGTGACACAGCCAGCTCAAGAGGCTTCCTACTGTTCAAGTTCCTGCTCTGCCAAGAGCTCAGCAGGCAGCAGAGATGGATTTTTACTCTTTCACGTGGAATTGTTCTGCTTGTTTGGGTTTAAATCTCTGGCCTCAGCACTTCATTAGATGAGCTATTTTGGTCTAATTTCCATTGAGGGGTGCTCTTTTTTCCCCCACAATGGTATATTTTTAAAAAGAGAAAATGAATGGAGCAGAAGAGAATTCCTGAGGACACATTTCAAAATGCATTTAATCTATTTAATCTATTATTATCCAGAGAGAGGACTGGGATTCCCTGCCCCCACTACAAGCTTTCAGTAAAAGAGGCGGTTGAAAAGTTGGACTAAATTTTTTTCAATTACACTAATTTAACCTATGACTTATAATCAGGAATTTTTTTGGCAGGTGGGGGGTTCACCATCTGTAAGATTTACCCTTTCCTATGCCTTCAGGCAGCCATGTATGAGGGTCTGGAAAGAGTCAGGTGAGAAGGGGAAGGCAAGAGAAATCAGCATTAAACCCCTCACCTCTGCTTTCCTCATCCACACTATCCCCAACTCTCGCCCCCCCCCTCCGCCCCGGGCCCACATCAGTGTATGACTCAGACCTCACCCAGCACATCCTCCCTAGACAATGGCAGGGGTCCTCAGAGACAGGCCCCAAGGCTATTGTCATCAGTACTGTACCTGGGCCAATGGAATAACGGAAAGATCTGGGGCTGGAGTCAAGGTCGGTACATGTTAGCTTGAAATTCTGAATATTTGTCCCAACTTTCAGATCCACTGGGATGGCCATGAAATGAGAGTTTGGGGTACAAATTGGCTTTTCGTCATTTTCTTCAAGGACGTTCACAGTAACCTAGAGCAGCAAAGAGATGATCATTCTTAACAGCCAAATCTTGTTAAGTGTGTGCTGTGTGTCTGGCACTTTCAGGCTGAGCACTGCATGGGTTAGCTCATTTAACCTCCCACGAGATAGATAACATGATTATTCCCATTTCATAGATGAGGAAATAGAGTGTTAGAGGGATTTGGTAATAGACCTAAAACCATTCAGCTGATGAGTGGCAGGACCTGGGATTTGAACTCAGGTCTGTCCTACTCCAAGTCTCATGCTATTAACTTTGACACTGTGTGCACGTTTGTGCATGTAGCATATAAATACATCAACATTCCCCCCCACACGCACCTGGATGGGCCCACCTGCAGATGATGCTGAGTTGTTTTTCCAGTAATAGTGTGGATTTATGTGGATCCCAAGTGCTTCCTTGCTCACTGACCATTGTGTATTAGGAGTTCAGTCTTTAACAAGTGCAGCAATGGTTCCCAAACTTGATGCACTTTCTTGTCTTGGGCCCACTTCAAACCAAATGGATTGGACTGCCAGGAGGATACAGCCCAGAGCATTTTTTATTTTTTTATTCTCCCACTGATTCTAATACAAAGTGGGCTAAGACCCACTGGAACAGAACATGTGGGCCTGGTTAAGGGGGGATCTCACCTGTAACCTGGGCTATTAGTGCTGCACTAAGCCCTGGGGCTAACCTGCCACAAGCAGAGGCCAGCCTATTCTCTTTCATTGCCGTCTTTTATGTCTGGTGAATTGGAATACAGCCTGGGATGCCTGCCAGCACAGAATCATAGAATGTCAGCCCAGAAAGTGACTTGTATGATCATTTTAGTCCATCACTCTTTTTAAAAGCTCATAAATTTTGAGTCATATTCATTCTACCTTCGAAATTTGGGGATTTCAGCTATTTCTGAGCCCAGGCATAAATTGAAATGTTCACTCTAGCTAGCTCCCAAAGTAGAGTCCATTCATTTTCCTGAAAAAAGCCCAGCCTAACAAACACTGCAATTATCTCCAACTTTCCTCAGCTAGAAATGCCCAGCTTTACATACCATTATAAACATCATCCCATTAATTCAAAGCAAGTCATCAGAGGCATTGGCATTGGCCAGACTATTCAGGCATTGGGTTATCAGTTGACTCTCCATTTAAAGATAGAGAAATAAGGACACAGAGATAAGCCTTGCTCAGACTCCGTCTGCAAATTGAGATCAAAGTTGAGACATGAACTCAGTCTCCTGACTCTGAACCAATCATTGCCTCTATCACATGGGGCTGCCTGCTGCTAGCTAAGGGTTCATTCTGCCTTCATGCTTTTTCACTTACTAATGGGGAAGACCAAGGAACAGTTTGGTTTTCGTGGCCATCAGGTTACCCTCAGATAATCCAAATCCCTGCCCATATGCCTATCAGATCCCTGCTACTCAGTGTGGCTGTGGACGAGCAGCACTGGCACCACGCAGAGGCATGTTAGACATGCGGAATCCCAGGCCCAGACCTACTGACTCAGAATCTACGCTTAACAAGATTCTCAGCATCAAAGGTTGGGAAGCAGGACAGCAGCATAGGGGTGGGGCAGAGACATGGCAAAATTGCTCTAGTGGAGGAAATGGGTAACCCCAAAGCCACCAAACCTGACTTCTGGACCACATGCATCTCACCACCTGCCCACCACAAAAGCAAAGTGAGATTTAAAGGGCTAGGGAAGACCTTTGTCCTACAAAGTGGTTTTATGGGTTCAGCAGATATTCCAATATCTGGCCATCAGTCTCAGCACTTCTCTCTGTCACCCACGAACTTGGATCTCAAAGAAAGACAGGAATCATTATTTCCTGGGCACCACTACTCATTTCCCGTCACATCTGCATGATGTGCACTGTGAAGTTTCCTCATTGCTGCAGCCACACGGAGGGGTGGAGGTGGGAGGGTTGGTCAGACAGACCCTCTAAGTCGATCGTTGGGTTATTGGGAATATACAAAATGACCCCACTCACAGTCACTGAGCTTGTGTCCTCACGGTTGGTGGCCTGGATTCTGAGAATATGGACAGGGGTTGTTTCATAGTTCACTTTAGTTATTAGCTGGAGTTCTCCTGTTTTAGGATTAATCCAAAATATGCTCGGGTACTGGAGGCTGGCCCCTCCGGTGGAGATGGAGTACACGATGCTGCTGCGGGGAAAGTCTTCATCACTCGCTTGCACCTGTCCGACCCGGGTTCTAGCTAGAGAAGTAAAATACCTCCAATTAGTCCTGCTGGAGTAAGTGGGGGATGATCTGGAATAGATGTCCTCTCTGCCGTGGGCAGGAAGGCTTTTGGAAGCATCCTTGCTATTCAAACTCTGTATGACTTATATATTCAATTCTATTAAATTCAAATAATGCTAATGAACACATGCTAGACAACTGGCCCTATGATCCCAGCAGTACTGGGAAGTATAAAAGACAATTGGTAACTTATATAGACTCTAAGAACACCAATTATTTTGCTATCATAAATAACAGTGTAAAGAACATCCACCCTTACACAAACACTTTTTTGCAGCAGTGTTGTCTAAAAGTCTCTTGTATTTTTCAATTTCCTATAATAGGCATGATTGCTTTTATAAACAAGATGAAAAAGGAAACAATTTGTAAAAGAATTTAGGAACTGATGATTATGGAGTATAACTTTTTAAATACTGTTCCACTTTGCTTATTTGAGAAATTGTTGGTGGTGCTGCTAGAGTTCTGGGTTGCTTGTTTTATGGGAGTTCCTTCTTATAAATTACATTTCTCAAGGACAATAATCTTCTCTAATTCAGTTCAATAGCCTCAGCATCAAGTGCGTGCCCCAAAGTAGGTGTTCCAAAATAACATCTGTGGATTCGTAGAGAGTCCATGCCTGTAGAATTTGTTATTCACTGGTTAACGTATAAGGAATTAAAAGCTTTTTCTTTGGATTTGCATTTTGTGTTTTGGTTTAAAACTTAATGTCAGGAAATAGAGGGCATTACAAAAAGAGAGAATAAAATGGAAAGGGGATCATTTTAGACAGTGTTTGGCGTTTTGTTTTGTTTGCTTTCTAACATGGAAGAAGCACCCATGAGTTAAAGAGCAAACACTGTAGGGAATCTGTTATACAAGGGAGTTAACAGTATTACCTTCAAACTGGAAGAGATTGGGAAGCTAGACGTGAGCAATCTTTTCTTTAGTAAAGGAAGAGCCTGCAAAAATCAAGGTGTCTTTTATCAATGGCAGAAAAGAAGGCCTCCAGTGAATGGAGTAAGGGATAGAGAAAATATCTTTGTTTTTAAATGAAGAAAATGTAGAAGTGGCAAACCTTTTTTCTATTTCTTAAATTATTTCAATTCTCTGAGTGAGCTGTATAAAAATCACAGCAGAGACTGGGAGAAAGCTTAGGGACTACAAAAAACAAGGATTTGGAAGAATCAGGCAAACAGAAAAGGAAGCAATCAGGGGTTTCAGAAAAATGCAGTTTAATCAACAATTTTCAAAATCCAAGTTTCACCTGAAGGGCTCCTCAGCAGCAAAGAAAATTTAAAAGAAATAAGAGGTTCTAATAAATACTATTCAGCTGTGAATCACTGTGCAAAACACCACTCAGGCCTCTGGGAGGGAATTTTCCCCTCCGCAGAACATGCCTTTGGATGGAATCTTTAAGGATGGTAGTCGTGGTTGGTGTCTTGTCTGATACTTACCCGGTTTTAATTCTGACACTTCAAATACATAGGAAGGCTGATGAAAATTGAGAGGAAACTCATTTTCTGGGCTTGTTAGGATATAGATGTAAATGTTATCTAAAAATGGAAATATAAATAAATTTAATTGCCGATTCTTATTTATTTATTTATTCAGCATCTTCAAAGAACCTCCTGCGTACAGGCTCTGTGCAGAGGGGCTACCAGCAAAATAAGACCTGGCAGTTCCTGCCGTCAAGATGCCGAGGGTGGTCACCTGTGAATAAACCAAGTGCATGCAGATCACTATGGAACCTAGGGGAGGAATGGTCCCAAGGAGACACGCAAGCTTAGCCTTGTCAGGGTAGGCTTAGACAAAGAGGGCAGGATTGCAGGATGTCCCAGACATATGCAAAATCGAAAGGGATAAAACTGCGTATCTTGCTCAAGAAAATTGCAAGCTGTTTGGCCCAGTTGGAAAGGAATGGGACTTGGAGGCAAGGGACAGGAGCTGAAGCTAGAGGATTAAGTAGTAGCCAGGAGATGAAAATCCCCACATGCCCAGCCAAAGTTTGAACTTGAACTTAACAGCTACAGACTGTGCTCAAGGACTTTAACCGAGGGAGTAATATGATGGCATTTGCATCTCCTGAAAACTCACTGCCAGAAACATGGAGGATACAATGGAAAGGGGCAAGACCGAAAGCAGAGAGACCCTTAAAAGACCTTAAGTGTTGTAATTCAGCCAAGAAAGAGTGGAGCAGTGGTTATAGGTGGGAGCGCTAGGGCAGTACCTAGCATTGCCTGGTATAGTTTACTCTTTGCTACTCAAGGAAGAGGCTCATGAAATAAAACAAAATGATACTTGCTTTTATAGTGAGGAGAGGAAACATCCTGCACCTGTGTTATCACTGTGTATTTATTTCCGGCAGCTAGATTGCTTGGATTTTCATAATCTAGATCACCAATCAGCTAGATTAAAACAGAGATATTAGATTACACAGAATAAACAATCCTATTCATTGAACCGACAAAGACAATTTCATATACTCCTAGCGGATATGTAAATTTACAAAACTTTTCTGGAAAGCAGTTTGCCCATAAAAATGAGGAGCTTTAATCACTGTCTCTGAATTTTTTTTTTTTAAGGAGCTTTAACAAGCTATGACCATATCTTTGCTCACGGCACAAAGATGTTCATCAAGTCCTATTGCCCAATAGCATAGCCTCACAACTTCAGATGAGTTGAAGAAAAGCACAATATTAAATCTTATGTGCAGGACTATTTTCATTACAGTAGTGCCCTGTAATTTGTGGTTTCAGTCACCTGCAGTCAAACATGGTCTGAAAATAGGTGAGTGAAGTACAATAAGATTATTTTCAGAGAGAGAGAGAGAGACCACATTCATACAACTTTTGTTTAATGAGTATTATTTTTTTATTTTTTTTATTTTTTTTTGAGACAGAGTCTCACTATATCACCCTCGGTAGAGCGCTGTGTTGTTACTGCTCACAGCAACCTCAAACTCTTGGGCTTAAGCAATTCTCTTGCCTCAGCCTCCAGAGTAGCTGGGACTATAGGTGCCTGCCACAACGCCCAGCTATTTTTTGGTTGCAGTTGTCACTGTTGTTTAGCAGGCCTGGGCCCGGCTCGAACCTGTCAGCTTTGGTGTATGTGGCCGGTGCCCTACTCACTGAGCTATGGGCGCTGAGCCTTTTAATGAGTATTTTTATAGAGACATCTTGCTTGCTTTGTCAGCCAGGCTAGAGTGCAATGGCTCTTCACAGGGCCCTTAACAGCACACTGGGGTCTTGAACTCCTGGCTTCGATCCATCCTCCCACCTCAGCCTCCTGAGTAGCTGGGACTATAAATGCATACCACTGCTCCCAGCTTCACATAACTATTATTATCATATTTAATTATAATTTTTATATTACTAGTTATTATTATTAATTTCCTACTGTATCTAATTTATAAATTAAACTTTATCACAGGTATGTACACATAGGAAAAAACACAGTATATACATAATTGTTGTTTTGTACTATCTGAGATTTCAGGCATTCCCTGCAGGGGTCTTAGAATACATCCCCTGTGGATAAAGGGAGATTACTGTATACAGTAGAACCTCCACAGGTGACCACTTCACTTCATTGGCCACCTCAAGTTCACCTAATTTTTATAGACCAGACATGTCCCACATGTACATATCAGTACAGCAGGCCTAGTTCCTTATGTTGGTCACCTCTGTATGTCAACCAGTTTGTTACAGTCCCTTGAATGGTCAACCTACAGAGGTTCTACTGTATGTATAATATATGTATAGAAAAAGTCAAGAGGGAAATATATAAAAAATTAACAGTATTTGTCACTGAATGGTAATGGTTTCCTGTGCTTTCTACGTTCTCTGCAGTGAACATATATTAATTTCCTAAACAGAAAAAATATAGAAATTATTTTTTCGGGTACACTATGAACAAAGTTGGTGAGAGTCTCTCGGGGGTTAAAGAGAGGTTTGGGGCGGAGGCAGAGAAACAGCAGGGTTTCTCTAATATGGCGCTGTCCTCACTGAGCACTCCCAAAGGCTCCCTGCCTTCCCTGCCTTTCCCTTTTTCTCTCCTCCCCCACCCCTCAGAAGAAACCCTGTAAGTGAAGGTCTCACACTGCTCACTGAGACCACCTTTCCTGCCCAGCCCTTTCCAAAGATGCTTTCACCCCTGTGGGGTTGCTGGGGAAAGGGCTCCCTACACTGTGTCCTCATTGGCGCGTCCTCCTCAGGTGGTTCTACAGATCCACTTAGGGCCCTGCTTTCTCTCACCTCCCCGCTCCACAGGCCAGAAACGAGCACTTGAACAAACAGAAGGGCTGGAGCATAGAGGGAACTAATGTGTCTGCACAGGCACACTAAGCAGGCATGCAAACTGCACGCGAGGCAAGAACGAATCCAGTCTTTAGCACCCCAGGCACAACTATGCGTAACGAACGATTCCCGGAACCTGGGAAAAATAAAGGGCAAATGGGAACAGACTCACTATTAAGTCTGTCAGTTACAGTCGCTCTGAGAGGGGTTACCTTGTAAATTTCTCTCTATGGGGCAGCAAAAGCTCTATGCATGTTGGACCACTCCCTGATGCCCTTTTAATGAAGCAGTGACCATTAACTGACCACAATTTTCCCAGAGCCAGCTGGATCCTGCACAAATCTGCCGCTGCTGCCCGCTCCAGATGGTGTGGTGAAGTTGAATTTGTTGTTCGGTGCCTCACTGTCATCGTCAAAGCAGAACTTGTTCAGGTCGAGAAGCAACGTCCCCTTGGCCGTTCTTTCAGGCACCATAATGCTGGCAAAAAAGACTCATTTCAATATTTTCCTCCAACAAATGGTGATTGAGTATTCCTTCTCACACAGGCCCTGAGCTAGACACCTCGACTTCAATTTTGATTCTAAGCAAGTCCCTGGTTATTGCAGTAACCTCCTAACTGTTCTCCCTGGCTCTGCCCTTGCCTCCTTTCAGGCTATTTTTAACACAGTGCCAGAGGGATTCGGTGAAAATGTTGTCAGATCATGTCACTCCTCTGCTCCCACATCCCAGATGGCTCATCTTTCCACTCAAAGTCCCAACTTTGATCTGCAGGACCCTTCATAATGTGCTCCACCCTGTTACCTCTCTGAACTCATCTCCTATACCTCTCTGAACTCATCTCCTACTAACTATTCTCCTGTCCATCTTCCTCCAACCACTCTCGCCTCCTGGTGCTTCTGGAACACCCCACCAGGCCCCGGCCTCAGGGTCACTGCACTTGCTGGAAATGCTTGTCTCACAAAAACTCACCTGGCACCCACCTGGTTCCCGCTTCCATTTCCTTTTCTTTTCTTTTTATTTATTTTTTTGAGACAGAGCCTCAAGCTGTCACCCTGGGTAGAGTTCCATGGCATCACAGCTCACAGAAACCTCCAACTCCTGGGCTCAAGCGAGTCTCCTGCCTCTGCCTCCCAAGTAGCTGGGACCATGGGCACCCGCCACAACACCCGGCTATTTTTTGGTTGTAGCCCTCATTGTTGCTTGGCGGGCCCAGGCTGGATTTGAACCTGCCAGCTCAGGTGTATGTGGCTGGTGCCTTAGCTGCTTGAGCCACAGGCACCAAGCCCGCTCCCACTTTCTTTATTCTCTAAACAAATGTCACCTTACCACCAAGGCTACCCTATCTAAAACGTCAGTGATGCAGGCCCAATGCATCCTCTCCTATTCCCCCCTTTATTTTTAATTCTCAGCACTTATCCTTATCCCATATACTATATATTTTACTTATTTACCATGTTTATTGTCTATTTCCCTCCCAGAATATAAACTCCATGAAGATCTTTATCTGCCTTTGTCAGGGCACACTCAATCAATATTTGCTGAATGAATGAAAGACAGCTTATGAGACTAGTACAGTTACAAAGAAGAATGTAAGAGAAAAATATAAATTTCACCTTCTGCCTGTAGGAGTTTATGATCTGCTTAGGAAAAACGCCTGTAATCCCTCATCTCCCATCCCTTGAAAATTGAGAATTCCTCAACTTGTGTTCTGGTGGCTTTGATGTCATAGAAGGACCTCCCAACACCTTAGTAGAAGTTTAAGGGTCAAATTTGGGGGTTCCAATCTCAGTTGACTCCAGGGTTGAGGCAAATAACACAAATGAGTAAAGCTGCCCCCCCAAACTCAGAGTCTTCTGGGCAGACCCAGCTTGGTGTGGGAGACTGAGGAAGACTGGTTGGTTAACACCTTCAGGCTTCCATTCCTGGAGAGCCGTTAACATGTTTCCAGGTTTCAGTTTCTCTGTCTATAAAATGGAGATGAATCATGTCAATTAACTTTTGCTACAGAACATCCCAGCCCAAAACTTAGTGAATTAAAACAATAATACTTCTCACAGCAAAATGGATTTTCCCACAGTTCTTTGGGTTCTAGTTTGGTTTGGCTGGTTTCTGTGGGCACTGGAGCTGGATGGAGCTGGATGGTCTAGGACGGCTTTGCTCGCATGCCTCGTGGTGGGAGTTTGGTTGGTTTCTGCTGCTTTCTTGTCTTTCACACTCCAGGAGGCTAGCCCAGGCTGATTGCATGGAGGTCTCAGGATTCCAAAAGCAGCAAGAGAGGGCAAGTCCCAATGCACAAGCAGTTTTGAAGCCTCTGCTGTGCCATGTTTGTGAACATTCCAGTGGTAAAGCAATTCACGTGGTCAAGCCCATATTTGAGCAGTAAAAAGGGAGAGCCATCTCTTGATGGAAGGAATAGCAAAACCACATTGCAAAGGAGCTGGCTTACAGGCAAGGAGGAATTTGTTTTTGTTTTATCTTGTTTTGTTTGTTTTTGTTTTTTACTACTTAATCATATTTTGCCTTGGCAGTATTTCTTACAAAAATATATTGTGGCTGCCACAAGACTGTGCCTAGAACACCTTCAACTATAAGAACACAGCCCCAACAGCTGGGCTCTGAAATCCATCACTGTGTTTGCAGTGAGGCCATGTACCAATAACTGAGATACCTAGCCGGGCTCACCCAATGTCTTAGCCGAATTTTCTTAGACTCATGACAGTCTAGATCATTTCTAACCACCGTCTCTCTCTTTGCTTCACTCAGGTCAGCCCTGCGTCCTGGTCAGATGACTTCATCAGCCTTGTCCACAACTCACACCATTTTCTCCCATGGACATTTTCCCTAATAAAAGCCTCACACGTTTAATCTGCCTCAGCATCAGAACACCGCAGACTAATATGTTAAGTTCTTCAATCCTCTGTAGTTCTCTCTGCAACCAAAGTATGCTCCCTTCTACATTCCATGGCCTCTTTAATGCAGTTAAAGTGGATTCCAGGCTCAGAACATGTGGAACAAAGTCTGACAGCGAGGACAGTCCTGGGCTGTTGAGGATAATGGCTTTGCTTGCTGGAGAGAAAGCAGGTACAATTGAGCCTCCAGAATGCCTCCAAGGCTCCTCCTCTGGTTTCAGCAGGATTGGAGTGTGGGCATTCTGGTTCCCGCCTTGATTATGCAATGTCATGATTTTATTCATAAGTACTTAGAGTAGATATCCTTCATTAAACATCAGTCATATGCTGTATCATATCAAGCTCTTAAAAAACACCACCTCTAATTCCCTCCTCTCCAAGAAGTTTGTAGTAGTATTTCTGGCAACATTTTGCAAGGGAGGACAGAGTGGTTCAGAGGCCTGTCCAAAGTTGCTGCCTCCAGACACCAGTCTCTATTGTCTGAGTTAGTCACTGTACACTTTACTGAGTTCCATCAGGGAATATCCAGGCACGCAGACGGATCTATCTGCTAAAGCCTGGAGGTTACATCATCCGAAGAATCCAGGGTCCCGACGCCAGGCATTTCAGGCACTCCAAAAGCGGCCTCCACGTTGGCCCCTCTGGGCTGTCCGTTAGGTTCTTTCATTCTCCTCAAACACTCGGCTTTCTTCTCCTAAACGCGTGACTTGGAAAGCAACTCCCCCTCATTCATCAATCCCAGCCTCAAAGGCGAGCTGCCCTCGCTCCCCGCCGTTTGACCACAATTCTCTCCCCAAGCAAAGGTGACTGCGCCCAGCCGGTTCGGAATCGGCCGACCTTCTCCACCTCTTGCTAGCGAACAGCTTGCGCAGCGCTTTCAGCCCAGCGCCGGACGATTTACAACCAGAGCGGGGGCTGTCACGGCGCTTTTGATGCCTCCGTCGGGGCCCAGGGCTCATTCATCACCAGCCTGGGAACGCCGGGGGCGCTTCGGCTGAGGGCTGGGGGCCTGCGGGGACTCACGCGGGCGGCAGGGGGCGCCCGTCCCCTCCAGGCTGCTCTCGGCCTCCCGCAGCCTGCTGCTGTCCCCACCCCTCCTGCACCTGCTTTCGCTGGGACCGCGCCCGAGACCCCCAAAGAAGAAATACTGACGGCCAAGTGTCGGAGACTGCGGGGTGGTTTCGTTCTGTTTAGACCTGCTTGTGCACTTAGCTTTGACCCAGCTGGAGGGGAGGAGGAGAGCTGGGGGGCGGGGGACGGGCAAGGAGGCAAGAAGGGGAGGGGAAGGAGGGTGGGAGGTTACGGTCTCGGGCTTCTCCGCCCCCCGCTGCCCAGCGTGCAAATGCTCCGCGGCCATGCAGACTTCTGCCTGTGGCCGAAGGAGCCTTTTTGGCAGTCATAGGATGGCTAAGCGTTAGTCTTGCTGTAAAAGCCCAGGGAAGGGACTTGAGTGATGTCCAGAATACCTCCAGTAATAAATACAATTAGTCCAGTTACTGACTTGGTGTTGGCCTTGAGGGCTAATTTGGAGAGATTATGGAGAGGACTCTGTAAGTGCTGGCCTGAACAGCCCTGGGTATTCGAACTGTTTTTTCACCAGCTGATATGGAACACAATCTGCAAATGTTCTCCTACACCTCAGGGGACTCTGGACCACAGGAAGCCAAATAACAGATACACACTCAAGGAAGAAAAAGGACAAGGAAGGTTTGAGATAGCACAGCCCTCTCCAGGCATTGATAGCGGGTTCTCGCTCCTGAAGCCCCATCCCCCCACCTCTGGGGCAGGGGAACAGAGAAGATGGAGGGGGGGCGTTTTCTAGGATGCCCTGGACCACCCGGGAGGACATAGATTTAGAATTTCTAAGAAAGCATAAGTGTGATTCCATCCCAGGGCCCAGACTCAACAGAGGGTGGGCATAATTTATGCATGTAATAGTACGGAAATCACAATCCTAACTACTTATTGCAATCATTCCCACCCATGTAGCAGACTCTGAGGTGCATGAACACTTAGGCTGGGATAGGAACCCATCACATGCTCAAGATTGTGACTGACTTTGTCAGGGTCTCTGCAGGAAGCATTAATCTAGGAGGCCTTTGAAAAGGGGCTATTAAAAAGGTGCTCACGGGGTATGTGGAACTCTCCAGGAATGCTGCAGTATTTCAGGGCTAATAAGACAAGAGCACCCTCACCATCTCTAGACCCAGAGAAGCCAGTTTCTGAAGAGGAAACAGTTTGGATACATCAAGTCCACAGAGAGGGAGTAAGGAGATAAGTATCCTCTCCCTCCGGAGCTCCCCACTGGCCAAGCAGAAGCTGGAAGGCAAGGGAACCAGGTGGTGGCCATGCAGGTCAGCCTTCTGGGGCACAGTGCAGGGTGGAGACCAGATCTCAACAGACAGATCAAGGGTATGTCCAGAACAGAATTCAACTGTATGGATATCAGACTCAAGGACACATTGATTCTTTAGCATTATGCTGGGCATGTCGGTTGAGAGAACAGAGAAATATTTATAAACCTAATATAGGAATTTTTATTTCTATTGCTCATCCTAGACTATCCTTGTCTAAGGTAGAGTTCTTTGTCCTTTGCATGTATTGGGTCTGTGTTCAAAATCACCTGGAGAAAACTTACAAAACCAAAGATAAACTCAGGAGACTCCATGGGGACCTCAGAAACAGATCTGCTGTGGTCTTCTTCAGCCTCGCTCTAGATGCAGGAACTTCTCTTGGCAAAGGTCACACTGCTGAGGGGTCCCCCTATTCCCTCCAAGAGCTCTTCTCAGGCTCCCAAGAAACCAGAGAATGGCTAGTAGGAAACCCCAGAGATGAGGCGAAGACAGGAAATAACTAACAGTGTTGCTTTTTGATAAAATAGTAGAAAAACAATGTAGTTTTCAAAAGTCATATTAACCCAAGATCACAAGGGACTTTATTTTAAAATAACAGTGACTAGATTGTGAGACAAAGAATGGGTCAACATATTCAACATAACTCTCATATCCCACCTGTATCTGCATTTTTCCCTTTTGCTTGCCTTTTGTTTATGCAATTGAGTTGTGTAAGGTGAATTAGATGCTTTGCTTTGTTTTACATAAGTACTTGGTTTGATTTATTCACATTACCCGTGGTATGTTTCTCTGGGAGTTCCTATTTACTAATCCTAAGTCTGAAGCATCTATTAGAAGTGCTAACAATACCATCTCACCACTGGTGGCAATAAATAAAGAAAACGCACAGTCCAGAGAGTACCTAACAAGTCCCTGTGGTACTTTTCACCAACACAGATGAGCAGGTTATACAAGGGAGAAAAATAAGAAACAATTCTTAAAAGAGTAAGAAAGTGGAGATGAGAGGTAATAAAGAGGAAAGAAAATGAAAGGGAAGAAAAAAAAAGGATGATGAAAAGAAAACCTATGAGCAAAATTGGATGCTTCAAATCTACTTATTTTCCCAAATGCACATCATTCTTCAGTTCCTCCTGCGAACATACCAGAGAAGCCAAAGGGCAAGGGCCACCCAAGAGGTAAAGTGTTCAGCACAAGTTTTAAAGCATAAATACCTGAAGGTGAACTTTTTGCATGTGGCAGGGTTGTCATTGATGTCTTCCACAATGAAGGTTATCTGGATGCGATTCTCCTGACCTCCATGGGGTCTATCCTTCACCAGAACCTCTACAGAAATGATGGGATTTTGTCTTAATTCACCTGCATCTCGGTCTATCCTCTGGGCCACGTGAATTGTACCAGTCACTGAGAAGGCAAAGGTTAGAACGTGACCCTTTGAAGATAAATGAAGAGTAAAGGAATATGGAAACTTGGAAAATAATGGAAAGGATCGTTGTAATATAAGGATTGGCTTACACAGAGAATCTTCTCTCTACAAACATGGTTTTTAGAAAACCCATGTGAGTTCCTATGTTAGACATTTCTTGGATCTGATCTGACCCTTCTAGAATTTTTCACACTAGACTTCAGGGTTGGGCTCCTACAGCAGCCCTTGCCCATAGTTGACTGGACAGGTAGAAATAGCTCCAACTTGATCCACTGGGCTCTCTTCTTAGGGAATTTATAACTGACAGACATATGTTTAGGAATCACTCAGGTTTGGGCGGCGCCTATAGCTCAGCGAGTAGGGTGCCGGCCCCATATACTGAGGGTGGTGGGTTCAAACCCAGCCCCGTCTGAACTGCAAAACAAAAAAATAGCCGGGCGTTGTGGCGGGCACCTACAGTCCCAGCTACTTGGGAGGCTGAGGCAAGAGAATCGCCTAAGCCCAGGAGTTGGAGGTTGCTGTGAGCACCATGGCACTCTACCAAGGGTGATAAAGTGAGACTCTGTCTCTACAAAAAAAAAAAAAAAAAAGGAATCACACAGGTTAATAGTGGAGCTACAAGTAAAAAGTCAGAACTCTAGCGTGGAGGTCCCAGGAGCAGCACTGGCTCACATGCTTCTTATGCCCCAGCCATTTGAGTCTTTCTTATGAGACACCCAGTCCTTGTGATGAATGTCCTTACCTATTTTTTTTTCCTCTTGCTTAGTTTGGTTTGCCTTAGTTTCTTTCACTTACAACCAAAGATAACTTCGCTTAAAAAAACAAACCCTCTGTACTTGTTAAAAGTTCAATTTTGCAATATCAGACTGAACAGAATTCTCGACCATGCTTGTCCATCCCTATGTTATCAGGTGACTTGGTCCTCAATGACAGCACTAGGAAGTTTTCAGAGCTAGAGCACAGTCATGCCTAAGCTTGCCTCTCCTGGGAACAGGTCTCCTTTCCTCTAAAGTTGCCCAAGGCTGACCTCCATGAAATTATTACACAAAGCAAAATCTGTTTTGGTGATGTGATTAGAGGTGGAAAAGTTCAGAAGTGGTTAAGAGGGCAGGTCCTGCAGTCAGGCAGCTTAGGTTGGTATCTCTGCTTCACAACCCAGGAGCTGTGCAATCTTACACAGTTCATTTAACCTGAGTCTATCCCCAAACCTCAGTTTCCTCTTCTGTAAAATGGGGATTACAATAGTTCATTGGGTTGTTTCGTTTAGTATTTGAGGTGGAATGCATGTTAATCACTCAGCATAATACCTGGTACATACTAAGGTTACAGTAATAAAGGATGGCTCATACAGAAGGGAAGAACTTTCCTTCTCTGCACTGAGATACTCAGATGGGAAAATAGCTCCCACAATCCAGCAGATTGATCTAGAGTAACACTGTCCACATGTAGCTATTTAGCACTTGAAATGGTGCTACACTGAATGGAGATGTGCTGTGAATATAAAATACACAACAATCTTCCAAGACTTAGTACCAAGGAAGATAATGTAAAATATCTCATTAATAACTTTTAAGTATTGATTACATGTTAAAATAATATTTTAGCGATGTTGAGTTAAATAAAGTACTTTATTAAAATTAATTTCTCTTGTTTCATTTTACTCTTTAAAATGTGGTTACCAGAAGCTTTGAAATTACATATGTGGCTTGATTCTGTTTCTGTTGCACAGTATTGGTAAAGCTCCTCTCATCAGAAGACTTCAGGGTGCCTGCAGGACAGGTAACCTCTCCATCCTTACATACCTGCCTTCCTGAAAGGTGATGGGATTCAGCTTTCCTTCAAATACAGCATCTTGGCATTTGAGAAAACAGCAGAAACAGGATGGCCTTTCTGCCCTTCTCCTGCTCTTTTCTCCAGAGCATAACAAAAGAATTCTCTGACTTTCCTGCAAAGCAGCCATAAGCCCTTCATTCCAAAGGTTCCCTTCCTATACCTGAAGGAAAAGAATATCTTTATCCCTAAAGACAGAGATGCCTAGAAGAATCTGGACAGCTGGTCATTGCTATGTTCCTCCAAGTTTATTATCATTAGATCATACCTTTTTGTGCTACAGTCGTACTTCTCCACAATCAACTCACTTCATCAAACTTAGCATAGATATACACAGATTTCCCTGTTTGGGGGTCTTTATTTCTAGAGGCTCCTGTGTCACATAAAGCTTACATTAAATAAATGAGTATGCTTTTCTCTTGTGAATCTGTCTGTTGCTAGAGGGATCTCAGCCATGAACCAAATGATGGGTGAGAAAAAAAATCTTTTTGCCCCCAGAAAGGTGAAGGTGGACACACCTGTCGACCCTGTTCAGTTTCCCTACCCCCACACCTAGTAACTGATTATTGGCCTGGGAACTAACGATGACCCTAGACACGAAGGCCCAGGCCAGAAACAGGAAAAATTCAGCCAGCCCTTTGTGTCTGTGAGTTCTGCATCCTTGGATTAGAAATATTTTAGGGGGAAAAAAGGATGTTTGCATCTGTACTGAACGTGTACAGACTTTTTTCCTTGTCATTAATCCCAAACAATACAGTGAAACAACTATTTTCAAAGCATTGTCATTACATGAGGTATTTTAAGTAATGTAGAGATGATTTAAAGTATATAGGATATCTCAGGGCCTGTGGCTCAAGCCTGAGCTGGCAGGTTCGAATCCAGCCCGGGCTACCAAGCAACAATGACAACTACAACCAAAAAATAACTGGGCATTGTGGCGAGTGCCTGTAGTCCCAGCTACTTGGGAGGCAGAGGCAGGAGACTCGCTTGAACCCAGGAGTTGGAAGTTGCTGTGAGCTGTGATGCCACAGCACTCTACCCAGGGTGACAGCTTGAGGCTCTATCTCAAAAAAAATACATAAATAAAAAATAAAGTATATAGGAGGATGTGCATAAATAAATAAATAATAAAGTATATAGGAGGATGTGCGTAAAGTACATAGGAGGATGCAACTGCTATGCCATTTTCTATTTGGGACTTGAGTGCCCGTGGATATTGTTATCCTCAGGAATCAATCCCCCTTGGGTACCAAGAGAGACCTGTATTGTAAAACCATCCAAATGGCTGAATTAGAGGATACACTTAAGGATGGATGTGTGTGACTTACGCTGATTTATCACGAAATAGTTGCTAACAGTAGTAATGCTGTACAGGAGGTGACTAGGAAAACCTTCCTCGTCAGGATCCTCAGCGGTGATATTGGCCACACTGGTTCCTAGACTCAGCTCTTCGGGAATGGTGTACACTCGCATTGGACTAGAACAGAAATACAGCAGACACAGCTAATTTTCAGGGGCACAGGAGGGTGGGTATTTTGGTTGGTGCTAAATATAGTGCTGAGCTGTTTAAATTGCATCAACATGCTCAGAGGGAAAGCACAGCAGCTGAAAGGAGGGCTGACTGGCTTTTATATTGCCAAAGATCACATCCCTATGGAAGCAAAGAAAGTACCACACTGTTACTGCAGTGATTTACATGGGCCACACAGTCTCTGACTCCATGCATGCCTGCCTCGTGCCATTTCAGATCAGCCTTGGCATTAACATCTTTTACAATACAGATGGTGGCCCTAGCCAGATATCTCCTCTCCTTCTCCCAATTTTGGTGCAAAATTCCCCTAAACTCTTTTTAAAAATCCATTTGGACATTATGTCAACAGCTACAGGTTCCCTCCCTTATTCCTGATTCCCATCCTATGATGGGAGAAGCTGGAAAATTTGTAAAGCTTCTCTATTCCAATGCCTTTGCTCCCTTTTATTTCTTCCTTGTCTTTTTTTCCTCTTTTTTGGCCTGAGGATACAGAATTTATGCACAGTACTTGTATAGCTTTCCAAAATGCATTAATCATGAGGTCAGCAGCTCTCTGAACTGAGCAATAAGTCTCCTTACAGAAGACCAGGTCAGATGACTGTTCTCTAAGGATGACTTCTGACAAGACAACCCCGAATCACCAACTTACCTATCTTCCTCAGACTACCAAGGCCACTGGAAAAGGCCAGTAATAAAACAGGTTAAGAGTTTTAACAACTACATAATTTGGGTAAATTGAGTAATTATTAATGCACAATTATTATTTCAAATAATAATTATTGTTGTTAATAATAAATAATGGAAATGATTTCAGGGGGGCAAATTTTTACCACTAATTTTCTAGTTTCCTATGTTGAGATTTTCCCATGTGGGATCTTCTTTAAGAAGGGCATACTAGGCTCAGCACCTGTGGCTCAACGGGCTAAGGCGCCAGCCACGTACACCTGAGCTGGCAGGTTCGAATCCAGCCCGGGCCCGCCAAACAACAATGATGGCTGCAACCAAAAAATGGCCAGGCATTGTGGTGGGTGCCTGTAGTCCCAGCTACTTGGGAGGTGGAGGCAAGAGACT